>APFE030335883.1:0-16977 GCA_000404065.3 Pinus taeda | reverse complement strand
AAAACTAATGTTACATTTGAAACTTCAATAAAAAAAATAAATAAATTGATAAAACTACTTAATCATTAATAACAAAGAGGAAAAAGGAATCTTTGCCACCTGAAACCGTTAAAACGGAGATCATTGTCAAGTGGTATGATTGTTTTATCTCCCCATCATCATCACATTCCTATTTCCCACTCTTACATATGATCTATCATAATTTCATTTTTTCTAAATATTTTTCCTAATAAAAACTTCCCACATATTTTTCCCAGATTTGATTTTTGATTTTTGTACTACAGGAACAGTGAGAATAACATGAAATAAAAAAGCCTTATAACAAATATTAAAAAAAATATGAAATAAAAAAGCCTTATAACAAATATTAAAAAAAATAACCTGGTAGAAAATTATGGGTTCTTCTCTATTTGAATCTGAAGCTTCCCAGACACAAATCCTTGCCAAGTACAAACAATCAACTCCTGCGAATTTAAAGCCCTTCCCACTCTAACCTGGAAACATAATACTCTAAAGACAACACAGAATATGTGTTTTCTGCTAATATATCTTCAATGAGAAAGGAAAGAACAAGATTCCGCCAATGTACCCAAAACTTATATTTATTCAAATTCACGTCAGGATTCAATTCGGTTGGCAGGTAAGCACCTTGGGCTCTTGGCTTCTGATATCCGCCTTGGATTCATGTTAAAGCAAACATAGAAAGAAGGAATAAGGGTGGCTTGAGTTTGAGTTTGAGTTGCTAAGGAATAGATTTAAACAAATTCTTTGATGAATTTGTTCACGAATAAATTCAACCAAGCAATGCTTGCTCGGGTTTGAGGTGAGAAAAAAGAGAGGGTTAAAGTAACAGGTGGATACAGCTGCAGAGGGTTAAAGTAGTGATGAAGATAAAGAAAGGGTGTTTCAGGGTGTTTCAATTTGTTGGCAAGAGCCGACGCAGTGATAGACTATGGGTTTCTTTCATGGTTGGTTGAGAAGAAGGAAGAGGAGCAAAGCAATACAATTAGAAAAAGAAAGATGTTTGGATTGGGTTCCCCCAACGGAGGTCGATCTATCTATAATGATTCCCATCATATAGAAGCTTCCAAGATTTTATGCAAGCTTCTAAAGTAACGATGTATATAATTTTGGAGTGGTCTGGTTAGAAATCCTTTTGCGACAGACCACCCCTAATTAGTAGTCGAAATCTACCGGAGAAAGAACTGAATCTCAAGTGCACTTTCTCAGATTCAAGAACATATAATTTATGATTTTCAAGTGCATTTTCATCACACAACCAGTTACAATCGCTAGACATGGAAACACACAGATGGATGAGGATTTTTTTCATCGATGAACGGGTGATAAGTATAAACAAAATTATAGATAGCATTCTCAAAGAGTCCTGAAAGTGAAGGATGAAAGTGTAAGGACATATTGAAGCCGGTTTTTGTTTAAATCGAAGAACAGATACACATATGAAGTACATCGGGCTCTTACCCATGAAAAGGTACATCTGGTTCCTACCCATGAAATGGTATCTGGTACGTGTGGTCCCTGAAATCGTACGTTATGTTTAGAATACGCTCACTGAAAAGCCTACCTAACCTATTTAGGAATTATTCACGTGATGTTTCCAGATGCTAAAAGCAGTTGGGAGGGAGTTGATGTTTCCAGATGTTTCCGACTTCCTTAATAATGGTTCATTCACGAAACGATATTAATGCAACACGCACACTCTTTGATGGTAAATAGCAATAATAAGACCAGCACGAGTGTGGAGAAAAGGAAGGCCATCAAAATTAATTTCACCCACTGTGCTTTCTTAACCAATCAAAACATTCATTGAATTGTTGCCTTAAACAGAAAGCTGCGTCTAAAATAGAATTGGAACTGCCATCTTCCAGCGCGCATCTCTACATCTAAATCAATATCTGGGGTTCTTCCGAGGTGTCGCTTTAGAATTGCACAATCAACCACAACCGGGGTAAGTCTTAACTATCCCCAAAAAAACAACAAGCTTCTGTTGACGAACGAACATTCTGGAAAGAAAACCGGACACTCTAATTAACCCCACTTAACACATGTATAATGCTCAAATTCATTCATAAAACTATTAAAGCCAATCAATAAATACATTTCTCAAACTATGCAGCCAACCAAAGCCATGGGCGTTGTGAGAATATTTATTAAACGATCCCTCGCAATTAAAGTCCAAGGTAGAATGTTAGAATACTAATGATAGAATACTCCCGGAGCAATTACTAAAGCATAAGAAGCATCAGGATTTAGAGCATTCCCTGACGAGAGTCTTGGTATTTAGTCACTGACCAAGCTCAAAGACAAAACTAGACACATAACCGAATTCCCATCTCCCCTAGATAATTGGACCAGCCGCATAGCATCCACGAGGGTCTTACCACACCACCCTCTGCCATCCACATACCATAGCATAGCAGCAATCTTCGTCTCCCCACTGCTATTCCACAAAGCATCAACCGAGGTCTTCCCACAACCTATCTCCCTCATATCCTCGATTGTTACATAAACAACACAAAACCGTTCCATAGTTGATTAAAGAAAGAACAAATAAGCACTCCATTCCCCTAGTTGGAAGATAAGGTAAGGATCGCCCACCATTCGGGTCATCGAACAAAGGAAAGGAATACCTATCTGTAAGGTAAGGGTATAGATAGGCCAGATTTCTTTTCTTTTGTTTAAATAGGCCAAGCCATTTCGCCTAGCAATGTGGTTATCAGAATAGCAAGGAAAATAAATAGGTCGTGCCATTTCGTCTTTCTAAAATAAACAACTAAACATCTACAGAACAGGGCAATCAACAAAAGAATACTAACCTTGTTTCTTAGGCATCTTTCTTTTGCCGCGGTTGAAACTCTGGAAACTCCTCATTCTCTGCCCCAAAAGCAAGCACTGGAAAAGCTGCTCTAGCTTCTGTATATGAAATAATTCCAAATCATCCTATCATAAACAAAAGAATGAATTTAAAAAATAATTAAAAAATGTTCAACCACCACTGTATATTCTCGTCAGCCACAACTTTCTCTCTCAATTAACACAAATCCACAGAGACATAATACAAACATTTACACACACAACACATTTCTGGAATCATTCAACAGAGAAACAAAATTCGTCAGGTTACTCAAAATTCCCTGTGGAATGAATTAAAGGGACAAACCAATTAAACCAAGGGAACAGAAAATTAACCCAATCCCTGTTGCCTTTCCTTCACTCTCTTTTTCGGAGGTGTAAAAATTTCTCCTCTGAGCACAACATCCTCTCCATTGACAATTAATATCACTCTTCATTCATCAATTGCCAGTCGCTATTATATAATCATTCAAGCATCCCTGAAAGGGCAGCTAGAATTTCGTTTTAACCCTTTTTTTTTTTTTTTTTTTTTACCTTTGTGTTCAAGTTGTTAAATCAATCTTTTAATCACCATTGCTTAAACCAATCTTTTAATCACCATTACTTAAACCAATCTTTTAAACTGAGCTGAGTTGTCATGTGCTTTCCTGCTTTTACATGAAGACCATTCGTTCGAGTTTTCATATGTGGCCGAGAACGTGCGCCGGCATTGGTATTGAGCACATAACAATGTTCTTTTTAAACTATGGTTCAGCTTGTTTATGGCATGGAAGAATCATTTATCACCTTTTAAACTATAGGCCAGCTTGTTTAGGGCAGGGAAGAATCATTTATCACTAAATTTCAAAGAATAATGATATTAATATTAATATTAAATCAATCGTAAAATATATCATTATCAATAATAATATATAGATTGTTGATGTCACATTAAAAATTATTAAGAATGGAATTATACGAGATTAAAGAAGTAAATTAAAAAATCAATAAAATTATTTTTATAAGAATTTTGTTGGTAGTTCATATGAAATTAGGGTTTTGCTCGTAGCTATAATTTTATGTGAGGTTTGGGTTTTATTGGATGGAAGATGATTTTTAATAAATGTTGTCATTACTTTGGGATAGTAAGGGTTTATATCGCACTAATCAAATATCAGTTAGAAAGATGATATATTTAATTATAAATATAGGAATTTATACTTCCACTTTTGGGACGCATGGTAGAAATGGCCCTCGAGAAGGCTACCTGGTTATTAACCTCTCATTCCATTACAAAACTAGACAATTGTCTCCTTGGTCTTTCATGCATGGTATGTATTTTATATATAATTTAAAAGTAAGTTTCTTAAAATAATTTTCTAATTTTCTGTAAAAAAAATTAAAAAAATTTATCTTTTAATAGAATACTATAGAGTGTAAGGTTTATAGTGGTGGCAGGCCTTGGAATGAACATTTGTGCTTGTAGGTGACTTGTCAATCTTGCGCTAGAATCGTGTTGACATACAAGCACATGGACGTGAATAGTTGTAAACTTCAACAGAATATTAGAAAATATTTTTTTTTAATATATAGTATTTTTATTTAATGCAATGTTTTGTATTAATCTTTTTATAATAAATATTAATTCATAAACCATTTAATTAGGTATTTATAAATATAAATTTATAACCTATTTACCTAGATATTTGATCAATATGAATTTATAATCTACTCAATTAAATATTTAGTAAGTATAAATTTATAACTATTCAATTTGGTTAATAAATTGAAAAGCATTTGTTCAATTTTGTACATATAGTAAGCATTTTTTAAATGGTTACTAGTAACCTATTTGAATTTAAAAATAATTTGGGGTGAGGCGATGAAAGCGGTAAGGCGTTGTTGAAACTGCTCAGCTAAAAATTTTGATTATGGAATTTGGGTAGCCTTGGTTCTCCCACTTTCAATCCATGTTCAAAACTACACAAACTCAGATATTGCAGACAAGGATTCTTTAAACATGATTTTAAAGGCAAGAGAGGGTCACACCTCCTTCTGGAATGCTCTTGCTAGTATGTATTTTCAATGGGAAGGAAAATTTGGTACAAAAGGAGGATCCTCAAGTTACTCTTAAATGCTTATTTTGGGAGATAAGTGTAAAATGAGTCTACAAGGTCCATGTATCCCTAACGCCCCTCAGAACCTTAGATTTATCACTCCTACAATATGTCTAGAAGAGCACGGGAAATGCATTGCAGATCGTGATTTTATATGTAAGTGTGTAGCAATTTGACCCGTGAAGAAGGAATTGGAGCATTGGATACAACATAACTGATTTTATATGTAAGTGTGTAGCAATTTGACCCGTGAAGAAGGAATTGGAGCGTTGGATACAACATAACTGGAAACCAAAAGGAGTGGTGGATTTGGGACTGGGACCGAAAGGTGTCTTCACACTCATCTTTTCTCACCTTGAAGATAAAGGTAGGATCTTTGAAGGGAGATCATACTTCCTTAATAATGTGGGTCTCTACATTAGGCACTGGGAAGCTTGTTTCAACCCACATAAGGAGAAATTCATAGAAGCACCGATATGGGTAATATTGTACTCTTTACGAGTAGATTTATGGATACCAAAAATTCTAAAAGGTATAGGGAAAGCACTAGGATTTTTTTTCAAGGTATCAAAGGTAACAAAAAGAGGTAAAAACATATCATATGCTAGGTTAGGTGTGTATATGAAAATATCTCAACCATTATCAGATTATATAGAGTTGGACTATCATTGAGAGATCTGGAAACAACCTCTATATCATGAGTGTGTTTCATTTAGATGTAGAATTTGTCATGGGCATGACCACTTGATAAGAGAGTGTCCACTAAGAACAAAGGAACGAGCTTGCGGTGGTCAAATGTAAAATGATGGTTTCAATAAGGTCGCTACAGAGAGACAAACTCACAAGAACTGAACCTCTTATAATACAAAGGGGTTGGAGGGGAAGAATTTATTTTCCGCACTGGAGGATATGGAAGAAGACTCTCAGAACATAGAAGCCATCGATATGAATATTATTCCCACAAAATGAACTCTAGACAAAAGGTGTGCTAAAATGGAAGTTCGAAGAGGAGGAAGATATACAAGGTAGTTTTGACTTTTATTCACTGCCAGGTTTTGAGGAAATATCTCCTTTACTAAAGAAAAATTCATCAAACCTCTCAGATGAAGAGAGGGTATTAGCTACACCGGTGAATGATTAGGTGCAATAAGAACTGGGGGACTTGTCCAAAGAGGAAAGAGAGATCTATGCAAATGCTTATCTCAAGTGGAAAAGAAACTGATGAAGCTCAATATTGGACGCAATAGATCAGTCATTCCAAGATTTTAAGGACAAGGAGAAAGAAATTACACTGAAGGACCTTATTAAAGAACATGAGAAGAAGACAAATACACTGAAGAAGGAAGCGAGACAAAACACTAGAGTGAACCAGGGTAATACAGATCAAGCAATAGCTATGACAGAGAAGACATTTCCTTTTCCCAACTCATCATCACGAGAATTATTTCACGGAACATAAGAGGGATACAAACACCGATATATTAGGGACTGAATAACAAAGGAAAACATAATGATTGTTATATTACATGAAACAAAACTAATAGGGGAGAAAATGAATCAAATAGCAGGAATTTATTGGAAAGGATGTGAGTCCATGTCTCCCAATGCTACGGGTAGTGCAAGAGGATTAGATGTTTGGTGGAAACCACATGAAGTGGTCTTCCAAGACTGGATGGCTTGTGATCGAATTCTTACAGGTAGATTTAGGTATGTCATAACAAAATATTTTTTTTCTATTGGTGGTTTGCAACCCTCCAGGTACAAGGGACAAGAAGGTTTTTTGGAAGCAACTACAGAAGGTGAAACAAATGATAGGAAATGCCTTATGGTTGGTCGGAGGATATTTTAATATCATAAGATCATTAGAGCAGATAAAATGAGGCATTCATAGGTTAGACCAAGCATCCTCTGATTTTGATTGGATCATAGATATTGCACCTTATACACAATCCAACAAACAATAGGATGTTTACCTGGAATATCATCGTAGAGGCACCAATCATATAGCGTGTTGTTTGGATCATTTTTTGTTATCAAAGGAAGTTTTATAGAATGATATATTTATTGAAGCCTCAATTTTGTCTTGCATGGGGTAGCATCACTAACCCATTTGATTGGAAACTGATCTGAAAGAAGCCCCACTAAATTAGCCTATCCGTTTTGAAAGATTTTGGCTTCAATCCATTGGTCTTACGCATTTATTAGCCAAATGGTGGAATGATTTGGATATTAGAGGGACCAACAAAATGAACACATTCTAACTCAAGCTAAAATATTTGAAGGAAAGGATAAAATTTTGGAATAACCATGCCTTTTGGAATATCTTTGAAGACAAGACAGAGTGGGAAAGTAAAATGGCTAGCATCCAACAAAGAATCATTCTAGAAGGAAGAACCTCAGAGTTGATAGCAGAAGAGGCACAGACCCTTCAAAATATAGAGCACAAAAGGTAACAAGAAGAGACTCTTTGGAAGTAAAATTCTAGGATACAATGGATCAAGGAGGGAGATCGTAACTCAAAGTTCTTCCACAATGCTATGATTGAGCGTACAATTTTTTTCCTTCAGAGGAAAGGATGGAGATAAGAAACTACAACATTGAGATATAGAAAGTGAATCAATGCATTATTTTAATGATCTCTTGACGGAGGACAGTTCAGGAAGACAATTAGCTATAAATACAATGATTCAACACATACCAAGAGTGATTAATAGTGAGAAAAATATTGCATTAATGAGACCAATATCCACGTCTGAGGTTGAAATGGTGGTTATGAACATGCCTAAGAACAAGGCAGTTGGACCGGATGACCTTACGAGATACTAATTGCAAGCATGTTGGGCATTTTTAGGCAAGGAAATTCAAGTAGTTGAGGAATCAAGATGGTTGGGATCATTTCATGCAACACTCAACGCTATGTTCCTAGCATTAGCCCCAAAAGCATGTCCCTTTGAAATTCCAGAGGCTTTCAGACCAATTTCTCTATGTAGAATGCTTTTTAAAATTATTTCTATGGTAATAATTGATTGATTGAAACTTCCTTCCATTATTATTCTCCCCATCTCAAACTAGTTTTATAGAAGGGTGTCAAATTGTGGATGGAGTTATTATGGTGCAAGAAATTATTTATTCTTTGAGGTCGTAAAAATTCTTAGTTATATCATTAAAATAGACTTATCGAAGGCCCATGAAAGATTTAGATGGCAATTCTTATTTCAGGTTCTCCAAGCTTATGGTTTCTTTGAACAATGGATAGAGTGTGTGGCGTCCATTATCTCATTTTTTTCTCTATTTTGATCAATGGTTCACCCTATCATACTATTCATCCTTCCAAAGGGCTCAGGAATGGTGATCCTCTATCAACATTTCTATTTATTCTAGACATGAAAGGACTTGGTCGAATGTTTCAAAAAGCTAGTGTATAAGGACACGTCTACGACCTTTTCTCATAAGGGGTAGATCTTCCTATTTCTCATCAACGTTTGTTGACAACATTATATTATTTAGTTTACCAACCTAGAGAGAGGTGAAAAGAATGGGTAGGATTTTACAATTTTTTATGGAAGCCCCAGGAGCTATAGTGAACACTAACAAATAAGAAATGTTCTCCTTCAATTGTTCAGAGATGGTTCAAATCAGGTTAAGTCGAACCTTGGGTTTTAATAGAGGTCAAATTACTTCATAGTATTTAGGAATACCTCTTGTATTGTTATAAAATAGGGTCTCTACATGGGAAGAATTTATAGAAACAACTCATCGTAAAGTGAATAACATGAGTATCTATATTATCATTATGAGGTGTTGGCGTTGCACCTCTAGGAAACCATATATATCAAACATGCCACGAGATTTGGATGGTATTTCATGATCAAAATAGTCCTCAAAGCCCTTGAAAACACAATCATATCTATCCCTTGAATACTAAAACATCTTTTGAAAATCCAAGCACTATTGGGAACTACAACAGGAGAGATTATGGACATAACCATCTACAGAATCCATTTTTTGTGATATTCAAGACAGAGTAAAATTTCTTGGTACACCTAAATGACACCCATACTCTTTGAAAAGAATTCTATATATATCGTTCACGAAACCCACACTCTTTGATAGGAATTCTATTGAAAAGAGCAACACGAGCGTGGAGAAAATGTCATCAAAACTAATTTCATCGTGCTTTCTTAACAAATCAAAACATTCATTAATTGTTGTATTACACAAAAAGTTTTGTCTAAAATAGAATTGAATATGTAACTAGCTATGTAGGCTATGTAGCTATGCGTCTCGAATCGGATTTGTAACTAGCTATGTGGGTTATGCAACTAGCTAGCTATGCATCTAGGATTGGATCTAGGGTATGTAGGCTTCTTTCCTAGTAAATGCTAGGTAGACAGCTAACAATGCATCTACAATTGGATTTGTAACTAGCTATGTAGCTAGCTTCTTTCCTGCTAAGCTCTACGAGGGGAATCTCTACATCTAAATGTATATTCTGGGGTTTCTTTGAGTTGTTGCTTCTAAATTGCAAAATCAACAAAAAATGTTGATTTTTTCTCACAAATGACTAGATCTAGCTCTATATGGTTTTTTTATGTAAGGTTTTTGTCGGTGTCTATCTATATGAAGGTTTTTGGCGGTTCCTCTCAATTGATTGAGCCACCTTTTCAATCTCATGTTTAATCTACCCACACATAATATGCTACTTAATTAGAAGCTATTGGTCATGCTACGTAAATTAGTGGTTCTATGACTGGTGCTAGTGGTCTTTAAGCAACTTTAGCTTCATCAGGTTATCCACCTCACCAACTATTTATACCAAACTCTTATGGATATGTGACAATTGTTGCACAACCATGAAATGGGAGAAGGAGGAGCTCAATTGGGGATTTAGAGAGACCAATGCTGTAGCAAATGGTGCAACCATGATATGAGACAATGAGGATCTCAATTGGGCATTTAGAGAGACCAATGCTATAACAAGCAACACATCCATGAAATGATAAATGGAGGAACTTAATTGGCCATTTGTAGAGACCAATGCTCTAACAAATAACACAACCATGAAATGAGAAAAGGAGGAGCTCAATTCGGAGTTTGGAGAGACCAATGCTATCAATAGCTAAACATTTTGATGGGTGGTGAGACTTATTACATGGAAATACACCTAATACCTCACATTCGGGCCATAGTCAACACTTATGTGAACATAGATGGATGCAAAGGACTAAAACTGACTCTGTTGGCATAACTATTCTACAATGGAAATGTTCTATAAACATATCAAATAGATATTCATAACTTGCAACAAGAAATAGAGTTGAACAAGGCCGTCAAACATTGCTTCCTAGTGATCTTTCGTTTTTTTTCAAAACTCCAAAAATTGGTGGTTGCAAAAGAGCTAGAAAATCCTCATTCTCTACGGCAAAATAATTGGAAACACCACTCTAGCTCCTGTATATAAATTCCAACTCATCAGAAAAGGAAACAGAAAAAAGGGTGAGGAATGACTTTTAAAATAATTCAAGAAAGTATTTCCATGAGTACCAACTCACTCCAACTCACTCTGAAAGCATTATTTGTTGATGAAGTGAACCCTTCAACCACCAGTGCATATTCTCCTCAACCAGGACTTTCTCTCTCAATTAACACAAATCCAAAGACATACAAAATAAACGTTTACATAATTAACACATACAACTACACAACACAAGTTACAAGCATAACACAACACTACAGATGAAATTGATGCATCTAACACTACACTAAAAATTTATGGAGCACTCCATAAGACAAACAACTTTACACTAAAGTGCTTGAGAGAAAAGAATACCCATGCATGCTTAATGTGTAGATTGAACAGAGAAAAAAAATTTAAGTTACATAAATGTCCAAGTAAAATGAATTAAACACACAAATTAAGGGAACATAAAATTAATCAATCTCACCCCTCCCTGGTTAACCAGTTGAAGAAATAGAGAAACCAATTTTCCTGTGGAATGAATTAAAGAGATAGACAAACAAATTGAAGGGAACAAAAAAACTACCCTATCCATGAATAATCCTTAAAGAGATAAACAAACAAATTGAAGGGAACAAAAAAAACTACCATGTCCCTGAATAATCCACTCCATCGACTACGATTGTTTTCATACTGTAAAAATTTTGATCTCTTCCTCTTCGTTCGTAAATTTACCACTCTCATTATTCATTCATCACAATGGTTGATCCCTCTAATTCTTCATTAATGAGGAGAAAGTATATAATGACCAAGGAATTTGTGAGTTTTATAATTGCATTTTTAGACCGTTTGTGAGTTTTATGATTGCATTTTTAGACTGTTGTGTTAAAAATTATCTGTTTTATGATTGCATTTTTAGACTATTGTGTTCAAAATTATCTTTAACAAATCTTTTAATTGCCCTTCATTAAACAAAATTTTAACTTAGTATTACTATTTTATAATTTATGATATTTTCTAACACTGAGCTTTTTAAAAATTATCAATATACAGTTCAATCTTGGTCCATGATTTTCAAATTTTATATTTGAAGGGTTGTAGTTTTTTTACTTCTTTCAGTTCTCTGAGTGTGCATAACAATAAATACATTTAATATTTAATATTAATGGTGCAAAGGCTAGTCATTATATATATATATATTATAATATATATATATTATATATATATATATATATATAATATATATAATATATATTATATATAAACTTAAAACATTGGAAAATATTTAAAATTTATGTTAAAATTTGTGTAATATTTTTACATTCATAATATATATAAATATAATTAATTTTGAAAATAGTTGGTCTATTTTATATATGAAATAATGAGAACCAATATTATTATTGGTAGCAAAAATACATTGTTAATATTACTAGTAGAGGAAGATTTTCTCTTTAGGAATGACTAGTGAATTAAAATTGTTATTCCTCCCTACTTATTTTCAAATGGACAACAATTTTTTATACATCTGCTTTGCAACTTAGTAAATTTTTCAAAGTAAAATAGATATTTGTAAGATTTAATATCAAGCTAACAAATATTTTCATTGATAGATTTTTACATCCTTTTCTTTATAATCTATTATTGTTGTAATTTTTATATTAAAAGTTTTGTTTGTAATTAATTTGTGAATGGTTTCAGTGTGAAGGTAAAGATTGATTTTATTTTTTTTCCCTCGAAGCTTACACTGAGTAAGGGTTGAATTTCTCAAAGAAAAACATAGAGGATGTCTTGAAGGACGCTATTTTTGGGAGAGCACATTGAGAACATTGTGAATACATTCCTAAAAGTGAGAATCTAACATGACTCTATTTGAAACAATGTAAGCTTCCAAAGAATGTCTTGCACAAATAACATGAGCATGGAATCTAACTTGCAATGAGATAAGGTTGAGTATCTTGACTCATAGACGTCAAATATAGATTTCAATTAATTTAATAAATTGTGTTTTTTAATTAATTAATTTATTTCAACATACATATTTATAAAACTATAATAATAACTTTTACAATGGATTTAGAAGAGTGTGTATGCTTATGATGTCTAGTTCCTTAATGAAAATGTTAAATAAAATTAATAAAATTTATTGTATTGTATTGATTTTAATATTAAATAATTAATTGATATGTGTTATTACAAATTGACGCTATTATATAAATATCATGTTATTGCTTTTTTACTTTATAAGGGATTTGAACCTTGAGTGTCATGGTTTGCATAATAATATAATAAAAATAATATTTAAATAATACTAGAAAACCCATTTCAATATTTTGAAGTTAATCCTATGTTTTAAATAATAAAAAATTACTGTATAGGAATGATGCAGGAGCATCCAGCTCTGAGGAGACATAAAGGGCTGACAGTCTCATGAAAAGCTCAGAACAAATTGTCGTTTATTTTAATAGGACAAGTGTTAGGCTTGTCGGTAATGTGACTTTACTTTTACTTAGGTTATTTTATTTATCTGTCTATAGGTTGAGAGAATTTAGGAGTTGTAGTGGAACACTGTTGCAGTTTATTAGGAAACTGATAACAGGACAAAAATAATTAATTAGTTCTTTAAAAGTTACAGTAGTTAGAAACAGTTACAGAACTGACAAAACAGTTGCTTTCTGTTAAGACAGTTTTTCAAGAACAGTTAAGTGCATTAGATTAAAAACAGGAAGGACACCATTGTACGGGTGCTCCCCCAAAAGAGAAAAAGAGAGAAAATACAGTCATTACGAGTTTGCATTTCTTTTACCAGAAATAAATTTCAAGTTACTTCTTTCATCACTGTAAAGACAAATACCAAATTATTTTTCTATCACTGTAACAACAAATGCCAAGTTATTTATTATTACTGTAAAGTTTTCCATGTCAAATGAAATGTTCTAACAGAAACGAATAGCGTGGAAATAAACAGACAGGAGGCTAGCGAAGTACAGACGAAGGACACAAGCATCGATTCAAGTCACGGATCAGGAACGAGGAAGCAGTGAAGGTCGAAAGAGTCGGCAACAAGTGGAGAGTATAGGGAAGGGTCCCACGAGCAACAACACAAACAAGAGAATAGCCCGACATCAAAGTATATACAGGTATTTCATAAATTGATAAACCCTCATAACCCATTTCACGGTTGAGCAAATAGAGAAATGAAATGAACATATACTGTAAACCATTTCATGCATCTATTATTATCTAACACGCAAAAGTAGAAGACACGCATTCACTGTTAAGAAAGAAACCTTCACATATTGAACAGAACAGAGTACAGGCCAGTTCAGGCAGAGTTTCACTGTCGCAAAGAATTCACATATTAACATATAATTCTGAGTCATTAACATAAGAATAGATAGTTACAAGAGGCCGAGGGTTTGTAGCGCCTGAGCGCGAATCTACAGTAGGAAGGCTCGATTTGTCGAGAGATCCTCTCACTAATACAAACAGAATACTCAGAATCATATGACCACCTTATTAAACTGACAACCGAGCAACAGAGTTACCAGAGAAAACGACAACCGAAACGACTAACGCCCGAAAAGGGGTTTCTTATCAACAGACCGCTGAGAACAAGAATCAATAACAGGGAGGAACATCACCTCTACAGAACCAGACTTTCTACCTACAGAACCTATAAAGCCTACGGAACTGACAGTAAAATATAGCCTATGAAATAGAGGAGTGCTACCCGTGACCGGAGCGTTGGAGCACCCAACAGGACTGTAGAACGACGCTAGCCACAGAGCCATCACAGGTGAATACCTGTCACCAAAAACCGAACAGTGTTAAAGTCCGAAAGAGCATTCATAAACGGTGGAATGAAACAAGGAATAAGTAAGGGTTTGAGAGGGGATTACCCGTGAGCGAAAGTGGGGTTCGAAGATAACCAAAGAATGGCCACACCCTGTTGACAGTGGCAGCAAGGTGTTAGAAACGGAACCATAGAAAAGCCAGGTCGTATATCAGGGAAGAGAAGTCTTACCTTGTAGCCAGGAGAAGCGTTGGAGTGTGGAGCGAACCTGTCATCAGAGAAAACCAGTCAATCACCTTAAAATTGCAGACAGCGTGAGCACGAAGCCAAAACACAACAAGCTGTGCCTACAGTTTAATATCAATATCGTTTAAAAGAAAAGAGTAACGTTACAGGCCTTGAAGGCACATACCCACAACCGCAGAGAACCAATAAGTTACAGATAAGTCGCCACTGATCAACAGGAACAGAAACTCGAGGGTTTCTACAGTTGCAGACGGAGTCTTCCAAGGCAGCGGCAGAGAAAGAATGGGGAAGTAAGCGCGGGTAACGTGAACAAAAGGTGAAGCAACCGGCAGGTGTGGGGCTACAACAGGAAGTCCCGGGATAAACCCTAAAACCAGAACTCGAGGCATCGTACGAGGTATTAAAGTCAACATTAAAGTTCATTCCGGACGCGGCCTTATCAGGACAGGTGTAAGAAACGGCGGGAGCCACCATAAGTGGTATCAGAGCTAGTTTTTGAATTAGAATCAATGGAACAGGTGGAAGGCGAAGGTGAGGCACGAGGAAGAGCAAGAGGAAGAGGAAGAGGCAGAGGACGAATGGTCCACAGGCCAGTAGATGATGGATTGCGAGAAGAGATAAGAGTTTTACGTGAGAGATTGGCAGTGATAGAGGCTGGAGGAAGAAGAAACCCAGCAGATAACAGTGATGAAGAGGCAATTGAGCCAGAGCAGGATGAGTTTGAGGGAATAACACCAGAACTGAGATTATTAAAGTCAGTTTTGCTGTCCAGTCATAAACCAAGGCATGAGTTGCCTACCTATGACGAAAACTTATCAGCAGACGTGTTGTTAGATTGGCTAAGTGAAGTGAATAAATTCTTTGAGTTTGAGGAGACCAGCGAAGACAAACAAGTAAGGTTTGCCGCCGCCAAGTTGAAAGGACATGCGTCCTTATGGTGGGACAGCGTTCAGGCAGAAAGAAGGAGATTAGGCAAACATCCAATCAAGAAATGGGCCAGGATGGAAGCGAAACTGAAAGAGAAGTTCTTACCGAAAGACTATCATATAATGTTGTACAGGCAGGTACAGAACCTGAAACAGAGGGGGATGACTGTGAGAGAATTTACAGAGGAATTCTACAAATTAAATCTGCAAGCAGGGTATGTGGAAGATACCTCGGAGAAAACAGCCAGATTTGTAAATGGCTTGAGAGGGGAGATTTTGGACGAAATTGGTATCCTTTCAGCGCAGACGTTGGATGAAGCCTATCAGTTTGCATTGAAGGCTGAAGAAAAGATAAATAGGAAACAGAACTCCCGGAGAGGAGGTGGTTCTGGCAGAGGAAAAGGTAAAGTGTATGGCAGAGGGAGAGGTACAGTCTCGAATGAGGAAGGCAGCAGTTCCAAATCTGCTGGTACGACAGATAAAGACAACAGCAACAGGGAAGGACGACCAGCTCAGAGAGGACGAGGATTTGGTCGAGGCAGAGGAACTGTCCAGTGTTACCATTGTCATAAGTTGGGACATAAGTCTTATGACTGTCCGGAGGGCGAACCAGCAGGCGGAAGAGGAACCTATGTTGCCCAGCCAGAGGATGCAGAGGAGACACCTCAGGAAGCGGAGAACACACCTGAGATAGGTGAAGCCTTGGTATTGAATAAGGTGCTGTTGAAGCCAGCCAAGGAAGCTGCAGAGCCAGATCAACGAAAAGCATTGTTTCGCACTGTCTGCAAGTCACAAGGCAAATGCTGTAAGGTAATTGTTGATAGCGGAAGCACCGATAACTTGGTAGCTGTGGAGATGGTGGAGAAGCTGGGATTAAAGAGGCTGAAGCATCCCACTCCCTACAAGGTATCGTGGCTGCAGAAGGGGCACCAACTGTTGGTTGATGAACAGTGTGAAGTAGAGTTTCAGATTGGAAAATACAAGGACAAGATCCTTTGTGATGTGATGCCAATGGATGTCTGTCATTTGTTGTTAGGACGACCATGGCAGTTTGACAGGGGTGCAGTTCACGATGGAAAGACTAACTGTTACAAATTTGTGAAAGATGGGATCAAGCATACGCTTGTACCCATCAAAGAGGAAAACACAGCAGAGGCTAGTGGAGTGAAAGCACTGCTGTTAGGAGGGAAAGAATTCATAAAACAGATTGAGGACAGCGAGATAAATTTTGCTATCATAAGGAGACCAAGAACAGTGGTACTCCACACACAGGTTTTAGATTTACCAGAGGAAGTTCAGAGGTTGCTACAGGATTTTGGAGACATTGTGGTGGATGATCTTCCGAATGAGTTGCCACCTAGGAGGGGTATTAGTCACTGCATTGACTTTATACCAGGGGCAAGTCTACCAAATAAAGCAGCCTACCGCATGAGTCCCAAGGACCATGAAGAGATTAGAAAATAGGTCCAAGAGTTGTTGGACAAAGGGTTGATTCGGGAGAGCATGAGCCCATGTGCAGTACCCACTGTTTTGGCTCCCAAAAAAGGAGGAGAATGGAGGATGTGTACAGATTCCAGGGCT
>APFE030335882.1:14061-26387 GCA_000404065.3 Pinus taeda | reverse complement strand
TTTTTAGTTGATGTTTTGAGTACATACGAATGTTTGCTAATTATTTTCACTGTAAGTGAATATTTTTTAAAAAGAATGTTATCTTTTCATTTTTTAAAAAGAATGTTATCTTTTCATTTTAGTGAGATCTATTATTATTTATTTTGAAATAATTTTAATAAAAAATTAAATTTTTTATAAAACAAAATTTATTATAATTTTTCGATAACTAAAAGTTTGGACTACGCTTTACAATTGTTTATGTTTGGTTATGAGCTTGTCTTTTTTGGGCTTAAGGAAATAAGTTAATGGCCCAAAACCTAGAGGCATCTTGGAAAAGTGAAACTCTGCCCCTTAAGGACCACCAGCCGATTATTCCAAGTGAAGCGATTTTCTTTGAATACCAATGATGAATCAACCTACATTCTCGATTGTCAACTAAAAATGATTATCTGACTACTAATTTGACAACTAATTTATAGTAAATTTTCTCATCTATATAAAACACTTTATAATAACTAAAAATAAAATAATAATAAATGTTAACATTAAAGTGTTACATAGGGTGATAAGTTATTTAAGCTGAAACAACTAATTCCCACATCTATCTTGCAATTGCTAATCGAAGAACTGACACATCGTTCGAGATATTTGTCGATTCGGTGGAAGGACGATTTTCTAAAAATTTATAGTCATCGGCTGAAGTGGAGCATTGCATCAATTCCAATTTATGTGAATTCATAATGTAGTAGACTGTGAAGTTGTTAATTAAACTATTACTCGTTTTGTAATTATTTTTGTAATTATTTAGATAAAGATGTTAGGCCATTTGCAATATCATCAAAAGGTTGACCAGCAAACTGATGTATTTTCTCTCACCGTTACATCACCATTATGTTTTTAATTTTAAAATAAATTATGATCTTAAATATTTATTATTTTTCTAAAAGAAATCTTTAAATTTTAATTTAGGTTTTACTTTTTTTAATTATAATATTATATTTTACAGTAGTATGTTTTTTATTATTTGTAAAACTTCGTAAAAATATTTATATAGCCATTATTATTGTTTATTCCAAATTTTAATTTTTGATTTTAAGGGCTATTGTTAATCGAATTATCTAAGGTTTTTTTATTATAAGTTTTCACACTTTATTTCACGGCCATACATTATTTTTTGGTTTAAAATTACATTTAACTTGTTATTTTAAATTTGATTTAGGATTATGTTAGTTGTTTTTTTATCGTGTTAAAATAACTAAGTTATTTTAATAAGTTTATTATTATTTAATTTCTCTAATAAAATTCTTGAAATGCATAAATTTCTTCAAATTTTTGCTATAAATTTATATTTTTACAATTTTAATATTGCATATAAATTATATATTTTTAATTTATATGTTAACTAGTTTTGATAAAGTAAATTTATTATTTATATTATATTAGTAATGTTGTTTTGTTGTACAAGTGATAAAAGTTATGAAGTCATTGATTCATATTGGTATAGAATATTTTTATTTGTTTTTGGCATATTGTTCTCTTAGCACATAAATCTTGTTACATGCACATAATTTATTTTATTTATATCATTTTTTATAATATAATTCATCTCTTAGCACGCACATCCCTACTTCAGCACTTCCACACATACATTCTTCCCTTTGCACACTTCTTCCACACTCATCCATCTAGCACAACAATTATTTCCCACATACATAAACTTTTTTAATAAGATGCATAAAAAAACACACTCAATAAAATTAGCAAAATGAAAAATCCAAATATAAATAATTTTTGTATTTCAATTTATTCTTTTGAATTTTTATTTTCCTATTTTCATTTTATTTTATATATTATAAATTATAAAAATTATCTTATATATAATTTATACATATTTGTATCTATAAAAATATAATTTCATATTTTAAATTTAATATTATTTAAAAGTTAAAAGCATTTTTATGAGCTCATAAAAAAAGTTTTGTTCGTTGATCCCCGTAATCATTCTCCCACTCATACGTCTTCTGCCCCACATTCTTTGCACATCCATAACTTTGTACATGTAATGTTCTGCCAAACCATTTCCTCACTTACATCTTTTCTAATAAGTGTTATTTAAAAACATTTTGTATATAGGTTTAAAAAACTATATCGTTATGGATAAATTTTAATTTCAACTTTTTTTCTCTCAAAATAATTATCATTTCACTACAGCTTGTTAAAAAAAAATATTGAACTTTTATTAGATACATCGGATCATCAATTAAATTAAAAATAATGGTATTTATTTGTGCATTAAATTGATATAACTTTATTTGGTTACTGGATTTTTCCAATCATTAATTAAATTAAAATAATTGTATTTTTTGTACATTAAATTTATATAGATTTATATGGTTATTTATCTGGTTATTGGATTTTTTTCTTTCAATTTATTTAAAATATAGTGTCTTACTTTTCTAATCTGGTTGTAAAAATCCTACCACCTTTTTTGCATTTTCAGGTTATTTTTAGATTTCAATTCTAGTAAGATTTTCATAATATCTTTATAATTTCACAGATTATCTTTATTTACAAATTTATGTAGAATCCAAATTATAATGGTTATCAATTTCAGAAGTTAAGTGAATTTGAATAAATAAAGACAAAATAAACTTTGAATTTGTTATATATATATATATGATTTAGTTTCTAAGTAATATGTTACTTTGTTTGCCGTATATTATTAAATAAAAGCATAGAAAATTAAACATGCTAATATATGTTTTTTTGAAAATTCAAGACTGCTATGTTTTTAATAATATTTTTAAATGTTAAACTTGTTGAATCTTAAATAAATAAATTAATTTTTAGATAATTTTCCATTAAAGGAGTCATCTAACAAGGTAGAGGAATTGCTCGTACGGCGAAAAGTGACCGGAATCCAGGTAAAAAAATTTCAAAAAATCTTGTAAATACAATGTTTGAATTGTGTTTTTGATGGTGGAAATGGATTCAACACCATCAAAAATGTCTAGGACACCTAAAATTTTGAAGTTTAACAACTATAACTTGGATTTACAAAAATCCTTGCGAGATTTTCTCTAAAAATGACTAGAATTTCCATAGCTTTTCAGGCAATTCCTCCGGCTAGTTAGACAACGGGAATTTGAAATCATTGGAAAAGATGGATTGTATATGGAGCTTTAAGGTTTTCTCACCTACAATTTTTTTACTCTCCCATCACTATGAGCTTGGTACTTTCTATGAGGGCATGCAACGCATCAAAGATGTGATTATATACACCTTCCAAGGAAAAGGACGATGCAAAAGGATGATATCTTTTGGTGAGAAATGGCCTTTCCCCAGATGTCGATTGGTCATGGACATCATGGAAGTCGTTGGACTAAGTCTTGAATTTTTTTCTCCTGTCTATGTTATTTACAAGACCATTATCAGAAATCCCGGTTTGGAAATAAGTCACAATCTTTATTAGTCATTGTTTTTGGACAACTCTGGGGTTTTTATGGAAGGTAAGACCTTTTGGGAGGTGGCCCGAACACCTGTCTATTTTGGTTCAAGTTTAATATATGTGCCCTCCCCTAGTGGCTTCGCTGCTCATCATGAAACTCCTTACCGAGTCTTTTTGGCTATGGCATCCATGGACATGAAGTACCATACGTCCTTGGGGGACCCTCTTTCGCATGAGTTTCCATTCATTTTCCTTTCTCTCTTCTGTTTGAAATATTTTCAAAGAAGAAAAACAAAAGAACACAAATTTTCATTAAAAAAAACATAGATGAGAAGTCCAACTTTTTCTAGATTGAGGACTTGGATTTGTCGGAAAATATGAAATAGAGAACATGTTAGGTATCTCTGCACATTCTGGATCTGTTATGCAAAGTGAAGGTGCTTTAAGACTCCTACCAAATAAAAGACTATTGCATAGCATGTAATTCTACCATTATTTTGAACCTGAGGTTGCATGGTGGAGCTTCAAGCTCTAGAAATCCTTATGGTTTTGTTTATTTCAAGGATGCAATGCAAGGGAAGGCTCATAAGATAGGTGATTATCTCCAATTCAACATGGGACCCTACATTATAGAACAAATGGAACGAGCACTAGTTATGGAGGTTAATCTTTGAGAGGTAAATTCTCTATTCTTTGCCCTCTAATCAAAGGCTATAATATGTAGTTTAATGGGTTTTGGCCCAAAGTTGATGCATTATACCAATGGCTCTTTTATTCTTGGACCACAAACTGTGATATCTATTTATGTTCCAAATTGTTTTTTTATTGTTCAATTTGATACACATAAAGATCTAGAATTTGTCCTCAATTATGGGCTTCGGTTTTGGAGTAGAGTTGGGCTCTTTATAATCCTATGGTTCCCATACTTTTATGTCGCAAAAATGGTGGTCTCATCTATGTCATTATGAGTGATACTACCAATTCTCCCACTCTCCTTCTTGCACCACAAGGTTATAGAGCAAATTCAAAACACCTTGGAAAAATTAAAAAAAATGGATCTAGAAAGAACAAAGAAAGGTATTTTCACTTTCACAAGAATTTTCGTTAAGATAGACCTGAGCAAAGGGCTACATGTTTGCATTCAACTTAAACACAAAAAATTCCATTGGACCCAAGTATTAGAATATGAGAACATGACGTTCGGATGTGGAACATTCTTTCAAATAGGGCACCTATAAAACATATGCCCATAGGCAAAAAAGATACCAAAAAAGAAAATGAGTCAAAC
The DNA here is from genome assembly GCA_000404065.3 of Pinus taeda. Taxonomy (NCBI): domain Eukaryota; kingdom Viridiplantae; phylum Streptophyta; class Pinopsida; order Pinales; family Pinaceae; genus Pinus; species Pinus taeda. The sequence goes on along the minus strand of APFE030335882.1, from coordinate 21,669 downwards.
CCATAAACCAAAAGGATGGCAGGCTTCTAATCCCCACCTATATGAGGAATATGAAGAAAATACCATGGAGAACCAAACAAACCAAGAAAAAGTGGGTGTACAAGCTCATCTTAGTTCTGTATCCCACATGCACAATGATATTGAAACACTAGAGATCCATGCTCCAGAACATAAGGAAAATGAGGTCCTAATAGAAGATGAGACCGGGGGTACAAAGAGACCCCATGTTTCTATAAGCTTGAGCTTAGATAAAGATTCCCCTTAGAAGACTACAAGTTGTGAACTAGTGATGGTTCTAGTTATTCCAAATACAGGGGGGTGGTAGAAAGTGCAGAAAAAGAAAGGTAAGAAAGAGAAGTTAAGTGACTATTATCACACTTAACTTCAATCTTTCATTATGTATTTTATTTCCGATTTTCCTTTTTGCTCAATAGTCATGAAGCTTATATTTCATAATTCTTTTTAGCATATGCAAAATGTAATTTTCTTCCATTCTTTCAAGATGAATAAAATTATGTGTGTTTTCTACGAAAAATAAATAAATTTTAAAATTTTAAAAATAATAGTAAAAAAAATTTAAATAGTTATTATTTGGAGAGAGATTCTAAATATGTAAAAGAAATTAAGTTTCACTTTAAATACTTAAAAAATGGAAGAAAAAATGATGAATGAATCCAACAACACTCAAGTATGGAGCCCCCGAGGTTTCCCAGCAAGGCTACTCTTCATTAAATTAATCAAACAATCAATACATCCATATAAATATACATTCAAATACAGAGATCAAAATAAATCCTAGAAAAAATAGGAAATAAGTCCTAAATACAAACAATATAAAAAACTACCTAACAAATCCATTCTATAGTATTTTCAAGTTTCCCCCTTAATGGAGAAAATATTTGTTTCCACCCCTAATATCTCCCTAAACAACTCAAATTCTATCTTCCCAAGAAGCTTAGTGAAAATATCAACAACATTTTCACAAGTATTACAATATTCAATCAAAATTTCTTTGGATTGTATCTTCTCTCTAACAAAATGAAAATGAGCATCAACATGCTTTGCTCCTGCATAATAAATTGGATTGTTTTCCAACTTGATTGAGCTATGGTTGTCAATTTGATCAATATAGCATTCTTTTGTTCTTCTCCAACATCTTGAAGAACTCTTTTGAACCAAACAACTTCACAAGTTGTTGCACATACAGATTTATATTCTTCCTCAGTAGATGACAATGATACAATTGGATGCTTCTTGCTACTCCATGAAACAATCTCAGATCCACTGCTAAAAGCATAACCTATACTAGATCTCCTATCATCTGGATTACCATCCCAATCTGAATCTGAGTAACTTGTCAGCTCAACATCTAATGAATCAGTATACTTAAGACCAAAATAAATTGTTCCTTTAAGATACCTGAGTACATATTTCACTTCTCACCAATGAATTTCTAGAGGTCTTTCCAAAAACTGACTTCACACACTAACAATGTATGTTATGTTAGGTTTGGATGTAGTAAAATAATTCATGCTTCCAGCTAGTTGTTTGTACATTGTACTGGAACAAAAGTGAAGTTTCACATTCTGTTGTATTGGAACAAAATAAGATTTGCACTAATCCATCTTAAACTCTTTAAGTAAATCTCTAGCATACTTACCCTAAGAAACAAAAGTTTGACCAACATCTCTCCAAACTTCAAGACCTAGACAGTAATCTAACTCACTAAGATATTTCATCTCAAATACTTGTGACATTTTCACCTTAATTCCATCTATTAGTTTATCTCAATTTCCTATAATAATTAGATCATAAACATACAAAGAAATCAGTACTACATGCCCCTTTGAATCAAATTTGGTACACAGATTTGAGTCACTTTGGCTCCTCATAAAACCCTGCTAAAGAAAGAAGGAATTTATCTTCTCATACCATGACCCAGCTGTCTGCTTGAGCCCATACAAAGTTTTCTTTAATCTACAAACTAAATGTTCTTTCCCATTTTTCACAAACCCTTCAGGTTGTGTCAACACTTCCTCTTTTAAATCATGATTCAGAAAAGTAGATTTTACATCTAATTGGTGCAAGTTCCAACGGTACTTTGTAGCAATGCAATTAACAGTTTAAAAGTATTTAGTTTAACTACATGTGCAAATTTTCCTGCATAGTCAATACCCTATTTTTGTGAGTACCCTTTTTCCACCAATATAGATTTACATTTATCTATACCACCATCTACTTTAAACTTGGGTTTGTACGACCATTTACATCCTTTGGGCTCTTTACCTTTAGTAAATTTAGTGAATTCCTAGGTTTTGTTTTTAGTTATAGATTCATAATATTCCTTCATTGCTTTTCTCCACTTGTTGTGTTCATTAGCTTCATTGAAACTCATGGGTTCTATGACATTCAAAACACTAATCATCAGGGCCTAGTCTTTATACCTTTTAGGTAGGCGAATATGTCAAGTAGATCTCCTTAGCACTTCACTATCTTCACCTCTGTTCTCTAAAGATACTTCTCCACCTCTAGGCGAACTCTGACTACTGGTGACGTCCATATTAATGGATTCTTCTTCAAGTTCACCGTTTTATGCTTCTTCTTTATTGTCTTCAACTTCGAGAAGTATGTGCCACCTTTCATAGTTGTTTTTCATGTTTCCTTCATTTGCATGTTCATGGAAAATTACATCTCTATTGCAAATACTTTGTGAGTAGAAGGAGCAAACATTTTATATGCTTTAAATTTTAAACAGTATCCTACAAAAATACATTGAACATCAAGTTTTTGTTTGTTCTCCTTTGGAATATGTGCAAAGGCCTTACACCCAAATACCCTCAAATCATGAACTGTTAGTTTAAAACCATGCAAGGATTTGAATGGAGTCTTGAGATCAAGATACCTTATTGGACTTATTTTCTTTAAATAAACTGTAGTACTAATGTCCTCTGCCCAAAAAGCATTGGAGAGATTCTTAGTTTTAATCATACTCTGAGCACACTCCACTAATGTTCTATTTTTCCTTTCCGCAACATCGTTCTACTATGGAGTGTAGGATACTCTATATTACTACACTAATCCATGATCCTCACAGTACTAGATAAAGTTTCCCAACTTTGATTCTCCCACTTGATCTAAATAGAAGATCTTTATGAAATTTCCTGTTTACTTCTCTGCCATGTTTTTGAATTCTTTGAAATACTCAATGACATCACTCATTTTCCTAAGGAAGTACACCCAAGTGTACCTTGTGCAATCATCAATAAACAATAGAAAATAATAAGCACCTCCTAGCCTGGATCTTGTATGCATGGTTCCACAAAAATCAGAATGCACAAGTTCTAATATATCTCTTCTTCTCCTATCAGAATTAGAGAAGAATTCATCTTTGTGTATTTTCCCAAATGCACAACCATCACAAGTAGCATACTTATTTTTTAACATAGGGATTTTTTCAACCATTCTTTGTTTATGCAACAATAACAAATCATGAAAATTGATATGAACATACCTATGGTGCCAAAGGCTTTATATTGTCACACTTGTAGAAGTCAATTCTTGATGACTCTCACTGGTAACATCATATTTGTACAGACCTCCAACTCTAACTCCTGAAGCAACATGCTTGCAACGATCCAACAAGTCATTTACTATGCAGTGCATTTGGAAGAATTCAAACTTAAGTTTCTAATATGTGATTGTAAACACAAAGATCAGATTTTTCTTGACCTTGAGCACATACATAACATTATGAATGCGCCTAACACTGTCATATGGTAAAGCCACTGGAATATCTCCATATCCCTTGATCTAATGTGCACGACCATTTCTAAGATAAATGTCTCCACCATTTCTTATTTCCTTGAAGTTTTCATACCATTCCTTATTGCATGTCATCTGGATTAAAGCTCCAAAGTCCACAAACCATGCATCGACATCATTAGTTTCAACAAAGAATGCAGCGTTAGACACAAAAAACTTAAGATTCTTAAGATCAAAATTCAATATTTATCTTGTAAAATGTCCTAGATGTCTTAAGTGTTTATGCATCGCTTCATCACTTTTCTTCTCGTATTAATCTCTAGAAATATGTGCACTTCTACCAAAATAAATAAATAAATAAATAAAATCATTTCTAGCAGGTGTCATATCTTGATTTGGCTTTGGAGATGGCCTTCTCTGAAATGGACGTCCACCTTTACTTCCTTCTCTCTATTTTCCTTTGAAGAATTTCCTCTTTTCCATAGGTACTAAGTGTGGATTCTGAGACTTCAAATTATTGCACCTCTCTTCTTCTTGCATCAATATACATGTCAATTCCTCAAAAGTGGGAGCTTTCTTCCTTGTTGTAAGACCTGTGATAAACATCTGATAGTCCTTTGTCATTCCATTTAACGTGATTGTCACATAATCAATACTAGGTACTGATTATCCTAAGTCTCCCATCTTATCTTTCAAATCTTTAATTCTTGAAACAAATGCACTAACAGGTTCGTTTTCTTCCATTTTAATATAAAGGAACTTACTCCTTAGGAAGATGACTCGATTTGTATTTTTGGTTTCATACAAATCCTTAAGTGTAGTCCACGTTTCACCATATGCATTGCAATCATGAATATGAGGGATTATGTTATTTTTAACATACATCCTTAACAATACCTTTGCTTTCCTTTCATGCTTCTCCGACTCTTGAATCTATGCAATTGTCACGCCCACAACACCCTTTGTGTTGGTCCAAATACCATAGCCTTACAGTGGTATTTGCAGTGTGAATTTCAAATTAACATAGTTGGATCTAATTTGTTGGCTTCAATTAACATAGTTGGATCCAATTTATGGCTTCGTTCAAATATGTTTCTGCAAAGAAATTCGTCAATTTGACTGAAAAATCCTAATTTTCAACCATGTCTTAGCCTTCCCAAGCACCACTAATTGCTCCAAATATATATTTTCAAAGCAAATGTAAATAGAGGTGGTAAGACTCACTTCTTTTAATAGCTTTAAAAAAGCAATTAAATTTTGAATTGTACAAATATCCCCATATGTACTAAAGAGTCCTAACAAAATAAACTTCAGTGGGAGCTTGTTTGGAAAAGAAATATGGTCAATGCTCCACTGTCAAGGAACTTCTCGATACTAGTTGGGGGTGCTGCATTTCAAAACGCTGCAATTTCAGAAGTTTCTCACTATCACCGCACTTTTTCCCATGAGTATTTTGGGCCAATCTACCCTGTATAAACAATGGCTTTACAGGTCACTCAACGCTTCCACTACGCTACAAATTGGCTCGATCTCCTCAACTCCAACTCGGCACAAACTTCACAAGCCAAAATGTAGATCTACAACGCAGTTAATTTGCAATTCCACAACACTACGACTAAAGTCCACGAGGTTCACTCCAACAGATCTCGGTGCTATGCACTACGCACGATTGGATGGTACCACAAGACCCAATGCTACACACAATGGGCTCTCTCACCCGTGCGCATAACTGGAAATTCTCTCACAATAGGCACTCTTACCCGCCCACTACACTCCATGTAAAGCTCCACACAGGTGCTCCATAAAAAAAATAATACATGCTCTTTTCCGATCTGTACATTTAGTCTCCAAATTCTTAATGGTTTCACACACTTCTTCGAGTAGCCTCTCACGCCAATTGATCTCGTAACCACTTGCAAATCTCCCCACAAAGAAAAAAAAAAATCTAGTTGGGTGAGCTTAAGTAGATTGCAGATTCCCTGAATATTTGGGAATCCGATGGGCTTGGGCTCGGTCAAAAAATTAACCACGCCCATGTTTATCAAATTCCCAAATATTGAGAAAATCTGCAATCTACTTAAAAATGACCATCGAAATATTCAAGTAAATAAACATCTCTACTTACTTCTCAGCCCAATTGAGCTTTGACGGTACACGTTGTTGCCAGAGCTTTCATATTTTCACTCTCCTATAACGAAGTCCGTGACCACCGCAGAATCACAACCTCACCAAGGCACAATACTCGGCCCACTCTTTATCCTTAGAATATAATCACCCGCATTCAACGTAGGCAACAACTTGGTGACAACACCATCAATTACTTTCTCTCAGCCTCATCTAAACACATGATTCACGATCTTCACATCGATGGCTTGTATGTAAATGTGTTAGAAAACCTGCACAGATGAATCTAGCTAGTAAAGGTTGAACACACATCTTTGCAGAACAAAAGCACTAAAAGAAAATCGAAAGAAGAAAAGAATGATTCATTAGAAAATATGTTACAATGCTCATGATATAGCATTACTGGGTGAAGATCCCAAGGTAATGCACTATAGTGGTGATCAATGAGAAGACTCACACCTACAACAAGTTCTGGAGATAACTAGTCAGTTGTGGAGTTAAAGAAGGAGCAAATCAAGGAGTAAATCATGCAAAAGGAATCTTGCATGCAATCCCATGCTCTAACTAAGAGTCTGCATGTAGATGTGTAGTATTTGCATGCTCTAACTAAGACTCAGCATGCATGCAATCCAATGCTCTAACTCAAAGTCTGCATGTAGGTGTAGTAGTTCCAACACCCCCCCTGAACACCACTATGGGAAAAAAGAAAATGGGCCCCGACAACTAAGGCCAAAGGTCACCAAAAATGCAGTGCAACATGTATTAAAATTGAGGAAAGAGGGAAAACCTCATGGGGAAAACCCCCCCTCAAAATATAATGTAATCAAAAGAAAAGAGGAAAAAAAGATAGTTGCTAAGCAACTATGTCTTTCACTCCAAGACGATCACGCAGAGAGTGAAACTTCTGCTCAGTGAATGTCTTGGTGAAGATGTCTGAAGTCTGTTCGGCTGAGGGAAAAAACTGCAAATCAATGACCCGATCATGTACTAAGTCTCTGATGTAGTGCATATGGATCTCTATGTGCTTTGTCCGCTGCCACTGTACTGGATCCCTGCAAAATTTGAGAGTGCTTTGGTTGTCACACCAGATGACAATGGGTTGGCGGAACTGAACGCCCAACTCAGTGAGGAAGTGTTGTAGCCACAGAGCCTGAATGGTGATGTTGACTACTCATCTGTACTCGGCCTCAGCTGAAGAGAGAGCAATAGCAGCCTGCTTCTTGCTCAACCAACAGATAGGGCCAGATCCTAGACTAAGTGAATATCTGGAGGTGGACTTGCGATCAATGTTGTCTCCCGCCCAATCAGAATCTGTGATGCCAAGGAGATTTAATGCACTGCCTGTTGCATAGTGAATCCCGAAGGTGATGGTGCCTTGCACATATCAGAGGATGCGCTTGGCAGCATTCCAGTGTAGCTCATGCGGCTCCTGCATGTATCTGGAAACTGCCCCTACTGCATATGAGAGATCTGGTCTGGAGTGGGTGAGGTACAATAAGCTCCCCACTAGCTGTCGGTAGAGAGTGCTGTCAACTAATGGAGTGTCACCTCCATCCTCAAGGCGGACCCCAGACAGAAAAGGAGTCGGTGTTGGCTTGCAATCATCCATGCGAAATCTCTCGAGGAGATCCCGTGCATACTTAGCCTGAGAGAGTTTGATGCCTGTGGCATCTTGGCTAATCTCAAGACCAAGAAAGAAGTGTAATGGACCCATGTCCGTCA
>APFE030335878.1:0-13888 GCA_000404065.3 Pinus taeda | reverse complement strand
ATAGACTATACCATCTGATCCCCAATTTTCAATTCTGATAGAATGCAATATGGAAATCAAAGGATGGTTGATTTCATGTGAATAGTATTTTTTTTTAATGAGTTTTACATTTCCGGCTTTATTATTGTATGATTAATTCTGTTTTGTGTAAATAAAAATTCTTATAATTAACTCTGGGTATGAGCAAGGCGTCTTTATAAAATTTTGATGAGGAGTTAGGTGGAGATATAACCCTATATTCGACCCCCACGCTCAATGGCATTGCCCTCCTTATGATTTGATAGGTAGAGAACAGAAATAGCATTCTTTCTCGATATGCACCCAAATTTCTATATAAACACCCACCTGGAAATGAGCAAATTTTCTATATATCCACCCCGGCACGTGGCTCGCCTCGGAGGGAGCTGCGCATCTTTGTGTTGTTCAGTATGTTACTGGTTCCGACAAATAGGGATATGTGTATTTGGAGTGGTTTTCGTTTTCTTTTTACTTGCTTAAGTTTTTGTTTTTTATCTGGGTAAGAATTTTATTTGGTTAAGAATAGGTTTTTCTCTGCGTAATTTTTTTGGTCTTTTATGTAATTTAAATACTGAAAAATATTTATTATGAAATTGTATTAATTATTAAAATTAATCCAAAAACATATATTATTTCTAAATATTAAAAAAAATATTTTTCATATTATGTAAAAAAACTATATTAAAACACAATGTGTAAATAGAATATGCAACAAAATTATTTACTGGAAAATGGAATAATCAACTTTAACTCTGTAATGTCTTATTGTTTAAACATACCGAGCACTCCAAAAACACACATAGTAGCAATTATACATCGCTTAATTTTTCCCCTTCCAATGTTTTTTTACAAAAATACTGCATACATCAACAATCAGATTTTACATATACAATAGTTACATCTCCCCTAAATTAGATTAAATATTCCAGCAATCAAATATTCTAAAGTCATAAGCAAGGGCAAACATGAAAATCAATGACTCTGATAACAGAAAATCGTCATAAGCAAGCGCAAACATGAAAATCAATGACTCTGATAACATAAAATCGTTTTGATTATACATGTGCATCAATCTTATAAGCAATAGAGTAAAGAGCATTGTTGTGTAGGGTGTCATGAATCTCAAAATAAAATATTCTTCATTTATTTAACAACAATAAAACAAAATTTGTGTTAGTATAGACCAGATCTATTAGCATATAAAAATATTCTTTTATCAATTTTTTTTATTTATTTAATAAAACATTAAATTTTATGCATACTAATACTAATTCTAATATAAACTAAACCTATACATGTGATAAAAATTATTCTTCCTTTATTTTTTATTTTTAAAATCATCTTTACTATTTTTAACGATGGATAACATGACTGAACAAATTGCTATGGTGGCAACATAACCTTAACCTCACGGACCACCTGCTATGGTGGCGTTTGGTGTTGCCCGTTAGAGCAGCAAAATAGCATTATTGGGAAGAAAAAAGAAAGAAACTAACTTTCATTCCAGCGTGGCTTTTTAACATCTTTACCACGTTCTTTTTCTAAGTTAGTTTTTGAATTTTTATAGAATAATTTACTTATTTAATCTTTACTTTTAGTAAAATTTAATGAAAATAAATATTAAATAATATTTTTTTAAGAGAATGTTAATAATAAAACTTTGAGTGGCTTTTTTCTGGGATTTTTTGAAAAGTTACATCTAGAAAAAATTGTAGATGAACATAATCATTTTTTTAACGGTGTTTGTCACCAAAATTTTATTTTATAAAAATATTAGAAAATCAGAAAGGGTGGTTTAATGAGATGATTACTATTGTCACGGTGATAATTGAAATAAAGAAATAAGATATTTAAATATAGTATACACAACAAATTATAAAAATGTGAAAAAAAATATATTTTAATAAGAATTTATTTTTAATGATCTGATATTTTATATTTATAATTTTTTTTTTACATTAATATAAATTACATTTCTAATATAAATAGTTTTAGAGAATGTCATTGAATCAAAATTTAACACAATAAAACATTTTTTTTTTTTTTGCTAAAGCAAGTGTGGATCCTTCTATTTCATTAAACCACAAAAATAGTGTACAATTTTTACAAGTGTGGAGCCCAAGGCACCCAGGTCAAAACCTATTAGCCTTACAAAGAAAACTCGAACCCAAGGAAAAACAAACAAAAATGTAACTTGGCTCCCGGAAAGTCTGTGAACTTTCCCGCTTCACCGTTGTCAGAAAAGCCCAAACCATCTGAGTTGTCCAAAAAAAGCACTAAGATCGACGGCCGAGGAAGAAAATGAATGAACAATCAAGCATGAAAATGGATCTCAAAGTCAATTAATTAACTTCCTCCATACATTTCACCTTTTACTTTACTAATTTCCCATAATAAAGTTCAAAATGTTCAAAAACCTTAAGTCAAAGAGGCTCAGAGCATTTATATGACTTTTGGAGGGACCAGACTCTCGGCTCAATGATTTATGGATATCAAGTACTAAATTCCCCTCATAAAAATTCATCCCCCCCTTCAGTTCATTCATTTTCCTAATAATATTCATTTCCTGAGGTTAAAACACTTTTGCCTAGGAAAAGCATTTTTCGCCCCACATAAAGAATTTTCATATAAAAAACCACCAAAACACATTGCCCTAAGTATTAATGTTAATATGTGAAAAACATCAAATTCACAAAAAGAGCATGTACTTAGTGATTTTTCCCTTTTCTGCTCATCTTTTCATATTAATTACTAATTTTATTATATTAAATCCCAATAATAAAACCCATTTACCCGTATATATATAGCTCCTATGTGTTAATTAACCCTACACCCTAGTTTAACTATAAACTATTAGTCTCACCTAAAAACCCTGACCAAATCTACTAACTAATCGATCTACGATTATGTTAGGAAAAACCCCAATTAAATCCTCTGCTAATCACACTAGTGGCTTAATCCCAACTTAACCCATCATTAACCCTAATATCGCCGCACTTAAGTGCCCACCGGGCCCCCACTAGCCTCCATGTAGCTTCCTTGCCCGATCACCGTGCGATCATATCCCTCCACATCTGACAGTCCTTATCCATATCAGGCCAACCCATCCGCCGAATGATACCCACCCGAAAAAGTGGTTTTCCACCCTGCCCCCGATGCTACTTGTCATTCAATGAGTGGAATCGAGCGTCCCCTCCCAAATACCACCTAGCCCATAAAAGCGATGCGAAATAAACTACTTACCACCCTCTCACTAAATGACAAAACCGTCTACTTTTCACTTTCCGCCAAAATTCAAAAAAATCAAACGTTTATTCGTTTAAACACAAAAACCCCAGTTTTGCTCATTTTCGCCTGTTTGTGCAGTAAAACCCTGTGTAACACTTCTATGCCACCTGAAGCCTCTGCTAACTAATTCAAGCATGGTTTACCTCCTGAAAGCACTTTGGACTCATTCCATAGACCTATAAAGCTCGATAAAACCATTAATGACCCTCCCTGTCAACCCATTGGGGTCGCCCATTGGGGGGTGGTGGGGGTGGCATCCTGCCACCCCAATATATATATATTTATATATTTATATTATATATTAGTATTATATATTTTTTATTATTTTAGACCAATATAGTTAAAAAAAAATCGTCACAAATTAAGGGTTATTGGATGAATTAAGGAGGTGACAAATTCACCCTTTCTAACCGCTGTTTTACGTGCATCGTCCTTTCGTCAAATTGTTGCCTCATTAGTGACTGCAACTTGGCCACGTTTTACCGTAACTTTGACCAACTATAACTTGAGCATATGAAAACGGATTTGAGTGTCATCCATACCATTGGAATCATGGTGACGAGCACTATGATCTAGTCTTGGTTTCACTCCCATCTGAAGAATTTAATTTTTGATATATTTTTAAGGCCACTTCTATTTCTAGAGCCCCATGGATCATACACTAAAGGCATGAATTCTATGTTTAAGTATCAATCGAGTGGATTTGGGGAAATATGTTATAATCAAGGATTATATTTTGAAGTAGAATATTTTGTCTAATTTTAAGGCTATGTTGGAATATACATGTATATGTTTAGTATTAGTTGTATTGCTTTTCGGATAATAATTTTGGTTGATAAATTTTTAAATGATAATTTTGGTTCATAAATTTTTGGTTCATAAATTTTATAGCTATAATCTGACCATATATTTTGCAATTAATATAAATATTCTCATTACTTTATACATATAAACACTTTATTAAAATTGATATTAAAAAAAGCACATAAAATATATTTGATGCAAAACTTTTTAAATTTGATTAAACTTTTATACAAATAATAAATACTATAATTTCAATACCAACAACCAACTTTGTTAATAGTAATTAAAAATCACCTTTCTTCTTAACTTTTCACTTTCACTTGCTATGTAAATTATAATTAACAAGGGAAATTTGAGTAAATAAACATAAATATGACTTTACATGTTTATGGAAAAGACATAGTGAATCATCCATACTAATCCTTTCATTATGTGTCTCTGGTATTATTATTTATATATATATATTTATTATATAATATATATATATAAAATAAATTATAGTATATTATATTTTTAAATAAAAAATATTTAAAATATATATCTAGAAATTTTTTATATTAAAAAAATATAATTCTAATGATTATAATGGTAGTAGACAAAGTTCACCTAATCTTATAAGAAACAATCTCAATTATCAAGTCCACTTCCTAAAAAAATAAAAAATGATAATGCCTATTTTTTTAACATAAAAAAAAAGCAATAAATTCAATTTTTCTCATATATTATCATTTTAAATACAAAAATATTTTAAATATAACAATATCATTTCAAACACATTTTATAATAAGGAAGATACTTCTAATTAATAAAAGCACAATCTCAATTATCAAGTCCACTTCCTAAAAAAATAAAAAATGATAATGCCTATTTTTTTAACATAAAAAAAAAGCAATAAATTCAATTTTTCTCATATATTATCATTTTAAATACAAAAATATTTTAAATATAACAATATCATTTCAAACACATTTTATAATAAGGAAGATACTTCTAATTAATAAAAGCTATAGTTAAAGAGTTGTGTTTTTATTTTTAATAATAATATTTTATATTAAAATGAATAGATAAATAAGAATAGATAATTAAGTTGTGAATATATTATTATTTTTTTCTAAAATATAATTTGCTTTGATATAAAAATAATATTTATTTTATTTGATTTGGAAATGAATAAATGTGAAATAAAAAATAATAAAATATAATAAATAAAATTAAGATTAATATGAATTACCAAATTATATGTGAGAAGATAATACATTATAAATATTATTTAGTTTTTATATGGCAATTTAATTAACCACATAATAGAGGTAATAACTATTCTTTGGATCTCTATGTAGGGAATCGATATAATCCATAGAAGAGTCATGCTCTATTAGGTGGTAGACCTAACATCCGAAGTTTGACTCTCTTGCAAAAGATAAACACACTAACTACTCCCCAAATTCCAATTCCCAATCCCATTAATGACATCTTGTCATCTAGATGCTCAAGTCATCCCACTTTAATATGGGCACTACTACTATTATTATCACCTCCTCTTCTTGGGTTTCCCTTTCCATTACATGAATCTAAAGCACACCATATAAGCATTTATTCCTTTGAAATGATGTTGCACTAAATGTGGAAAATTGTGTTGCTATGGGGATTAGCCCACAATGGTTATTAAATGAAACATCTTGAACAACCAAACTATATAGTTTAGAGAGCTCTTAAGGAATATGTCCACTCAATTATTCTTGCTCAAGTATAACTGTTCCAAAGTAGATATATCATTGAGAGATGCAGGTATTAGCCCTTCCACCTAGTTTCCAAATAAATTTAGCGATCACAAGCTCCTCAAAGTTCCTATGTTTGTAGGTATTTGTCCCATAAGATTATTGTTGGAAAAATCCAATATTGTGTTTTTCATTGACATGTATGATAGAGTATATTCACTTCCTTTGATGTCAACTGACATTTCTCCACCTCCATCATCATCAGGTAATGAATTGTTTACAAATCTGGCAAGTCTTTCAAAACGTATTGGCATTATTCCAGAGAATATATTGTTGTATAAATCCAAGATAGAAAATCGGGTGAAATTTGTTACCATTCAAGAATGACACCATGAAAATTATTGTACCCAAATTTTAAAAATTACAAGCCAACAAAAAGGTCAAGTAGTAAAGAAGTTTCCCTATAAATTTATTTCTCCTCAAATCCAATAACTTAATATGAGTGCAATTAGCCAAATATATTGGAAAAGTCCCAACCAAATTATTAATGTGGACAGAAAATTCATTTAAGGAAATACAATAGCTAATACTCTTAAGAATTGATCCTTCAAAATTATTCCTTATAACTCTAGGAATTCAAGGGAGACTAAACCACTAATACTATCAGGTATAATGCCAAAAATATTATTATTATATATATCTAAAACCGATAAGCATTTTTTTCCTATGCTACGTGGAAGAGGTCCAGTTAAATGGTTGTTTGATAAATAAAGATTGATTAATGATAGATTGGCTTCGGGAATACATAGAATGCTGCCTATAAGGTTATTATTGTCTAGGGCCAAAACAAATAGCTGAGTACAATTGAAAAGCATGGGAGGGATGTAATGACTTATTGAGTTGTTGGATAAGCTAATTACAGATAAACATTTCATCAAACTGACTATTGAAGGGATTGGACCACTCAATTTGTTTCCCCTACCTGATAATTCTTGGAGTGAAGTGCAATTACTAATCAGAGCTAAAATGCTTCCACTTATACTGCTTTAACTGAAGTCAAGTGTTTCCAACTTGACCAGGCGACCGAATTCCAATGCGATTGGACCACTCAAATTATTGTCACCAATATACAAATTTTTAACTGAAGTGCAGTTTCCCAGATAAGTTGGAATGCTTCCACTCACAACATTGGCTTCCAAGCAAAGATATTCCAAATTGTTGTCACCAATATACAAATTTTCAAGTGAAGTGCAATTTCCCAGATAAGTTGGAATGCTTCCACTCACAACATTGGCTTCCAGGCAAAGATATTCCAACTGGACTAGACGACCGAGTTTTGGTGGGAGTCGTTGTATCCAATGTTCAATGTTTGAAGACGTGCACAACTGCAAAATTCCTTTGGAACAGAGCCCTAGAGTACATTAGCACTAAGGTAAAGTATTCCTAGCGCTTTCAGCCATAGAAACTCGGGTGGAACTCTTCCACTGAAAGAATTATAGGAATGAGAGATAGGTTGCCAATAGATGGGGATAGTGTACCATTCAACTCACAGTAAGGGAGTAAAATTGCAATAACTCATTTCGTGTTTGTTGTGCATGAAATTCGAAATTTTGTTCCACCAGCACAAATTTTTTGAATTTTGGGTTGTCCAGTTGGAAAACAATCTTATATGATGCCCCTTTTGAAGCTCAAAAGCACCTCCACATCCTTTTTATGGTGATATAATTTTGAAAGAAACTCTTCTTTTTTCTTTTTTCTTTTTTATTTTTCCTTTTTCTTCTATAGACTTATAAAAATTATAACTTATAAGCCACTTATGTCATTCTTTTCAAGCCTTTCAAAATGTTATTTTTATATTTTCTTGCTTCAAAACTTTTTTGGGGAGCCTTTACTCTTGGGGTCATTCAAGTAGGTAACATTCTTAATTCAAATATCTATGAATTTTTTTTCTTTTTCTAAGCACATTTACACATCAATATTGGTTGACTTACTTCCATTTAGGAATTCTCCATAAATGCCCTTATTTCATTATGGAAAGTGGTCCTCTTTAGCTATATTTTTTTAAGTGGTATTTAGCATAGCATATCTCTCTTGATAATGTTGTACTTCCTTTTCTTTCCACCTCAAACTTCCTATAGGACTACCCTTTCTTATGTAGATAAATTAACCCATCAATCTTTAGCATTTATCATCTACCTAGAAATAAAGCCTTCTTTCATTAGTGCCCTCGCATGGTGACCCTCACTACATTTTGGTGCCCATGTCATTCAATAATCCATATGATTAGGAGTTTATTCGGTCTACATCCTAGGGTTGACCCTCATGCAAGCCATTCAATCATCCATATGGTTAGGAGTTATTCATTCTACATCTTAGGGTTGAGACTCATGCATCACTTCTAGGTGTGTTCATAGCCTTAACCCATAGACTCCCACACTATTGGCTAGTATTCGTTGGATTATCACATATCAAAAGCGATTCACTTCATCCGTATTGTGATGATTTATTTATTTTCATACCACCATTCATCCACTCATAAGGAGATTGTCATGCGTGCCTTTACCCTTGTGTGCTTTAATTTGTAGTTTTCTCCTTCATCATTACATTCATCTAGTTTTAAAATGAGGAATTTAAGTGCTCTTTTTCCTTTATTTACCAAATAAATGTGTCTCTTTACATTCAAATGATCTTTTGGTGGGAGTCTCATCTTCATGTTACTCCTTTGCAAGTACTAGGAAAACCTTGTGCTTCTTTCATGCATTGTTCATTTTTGACAGCATTTCGTTGTTGGACTTGTGAAGAGAAACTGTCATGAGACGATCATTGATCCATATTGGATAAGTATGTTTTTTTTCATCCATATTGATTCTTTCAGAGTGGAAAAAAGTGGAGGAATCAACTCACATGACCCTTTTTACTGCTCGGACCCAATATGGAAAATTTGGGCCTGGAGCCTTCTAGGAGTGTTTTGAGGCATCAAACAAAGTTTCTTTGGGGGTAGAACATTGTTTCTTTAGTGAAACACATTTTACTTATAACAGTTCCTCCATCCTAATGAAGAACATTTTCATAAATCCTTTGGAGTTAAGGGGTTGTGCATTACCTTTAGTTTCAACATATTATGGAACATTAGCCTCATTGGAATCTCCCTAAAACATAACATATGATAAAAAATGAATGCCAGTAAAGAAACAAAAATTTCCTAAAAAATTATTTATTTTTTCTATGTTATTGTTTCCTATGCTACTGCCTTATGGCACTTCCTTTGCAACATGTGGTGCAATTACTAGTTTTTATAAAGAATCCAAATTCATACAACCAAATCCCAAGATAGACCACACCTATGGGTGTAATATATTTTTTTTAAATATTAAAAAGAGTACTTAATATTTTTTGTCATTTCCATAAAAATTCCAAAACTTGAGAAAGGGTGCAGTAAAGACCAAAAATCCAAGTTGGATTGAAAGTGTCCGTCTTTCTTTCTTTTTTCCTCAGAATGATATTTTGATGCTCATCAAATGCCACCATAGCAGGTCATCTAGTTATGTTATCCATATTCAAAAGTAGTAAAGATTATTTTAGAAACATAATAATATATTTATATATATATATTTATATATATATATATTTATATATTATACTTATAATATATATATATATTATATTATATATAGATTAAATCAGAGACCAAGGAAGATGCATTGATCCCTCATTTATGAGGGAGAGAGGAACCTATACTTACTGGCGCAAATAGAGAAAAAACAACTTGACTAAGGATAAAATCATAGAGCTAATAGGTTGACCAATGAAAACAAAAATCACCCTAGATGCACAAATACCTATTTGTAATATCCCTAACAACACAAAGATGTGTTGTGTCTGCTAGGCGAGCTAGGGTTGATATGGTTGTTTATATAGAAGTTTCAGGGCATATTGAGAAAGAATGCATACTTATGTTATAATCACTAATGAGAAAGAATCATATAATAATAATAATAAAGCTAGAAATGTAAACTATATTTTAGACAATACCAATCACATGAAATCACATAATGTATAACCCATGATTCACATGTAATTGCATGTCGAATTAGGGCCTTAAAACTTGAACTAGCTCCATAACAACTTGGATGCTTAATTATAGTCCTAATGCATGTGTAGTTTCAAAAAGTTTAACAGAGCATAAGAAAACAACACGCTAGCTGTATGAAATTCGGAAGCCTTTGAATCAGGAGCATGTCTCATTTTGAAGAACATGAGCCAATAATACCTTAATTCTTCACTAAACTCAAATAATCTTCCAATAAAACATATTTCATATTGAAACAGTTTCCATATTGACTGATATCATTGACCACAATCTATGTTTGTATTATGATGTGCATGGATCCATCTAGTTGATATTGACATTGGTTCATGGTGGAAGCTAGTTCTTGTTGGCATTGTTGTCAACACTTGTAGACTAGTTGATGTTTAGATGCCTTCACTGTATCATGGTTGTAGCTAGTTGAGTTAGATTTGAGATGATGGTGTTGGCATTGCTGTAAACCTTATGATGTTAGCCTTGTGATGTATTGATAGATAAATGATAGCATTAGTATGGTTGATAATGATTTGGCACACTAGTTGAGTTGGAAACCAGGTCTTCATGTGTATACTCACATAGATGACTTGTTGTAGTGTGATGGCCTTATGTTGATGATGGATATATGCTACAATTTATTGCAATTCTTTTAGAGGTGTTTCAACTTGTGTAGATGTTTGTTGGAGAATGGAGGACTTGTTAGCACTCTTTTGAACCTTGTTTGTTGGCCTTTTAGGTGAGCCCAACAGTGACACTTGGGAGAATTTTTTATCTACCTGCATAGGTGTTACTGAGCTTAGCAGAGGTTTGGAGGTGATTTTAGATGTTGAAGAAAAGGATCCAACAGGTGGCAGATGTTTTGAGTTGAGGGCTTGGGTTTTTGCTTATTCTTTGACCTAGTCATTCCCATGGAGGCTTATCCATGCGACTGAAAGGTTCCAATCACTGGAAAACAAAATTGTGCAAGAAACTGAAGGCCCTAGTCGATTTTGTCTAGTGTTGTGCATCCGACTGATCATTTCCAGGAAAAATCCTTCGCATTCCTTGCACATATTGGATGGAAATTCCTAGAGACTTCTAGAATAAGTTGTAACGGTTGGGAATGGTTCGAAAAGGTCTGCCAATCATGTTAACACCTTTATTGCACAAGTAGTCATGATTTTAGTGGATTGATTTAGTCCAATTTGTGTACCCTTGATCCCATGAATAAGGTGAATTTCGCCCAACGCTTTTTATAAACATCACTTTGTAGCTGAGTATTGGTCAGTTGAGTATGAGAGTGAGTTAGAGAAGGTTGCATTGTGTGAGTATGGTTCAAAACCATAATGATCTTTATTCCTTTAGTGTATGAGCTCTAATGGCAACGGTATGAGCATATCTATTTCCTGAAGCATAGTATTGATTCAGATCTCCAAATTTCAAATTAGTGATGCAAAGAATTGTAGCAGAGTTTGGTATTGATGGAGCTTCATATTAGTGACTCTCACATTTTTTTCTACAGGAGTTGCTGATTCATTTGGAACATAGCCATAGTGTCTTATGTTGTTGATTGAATTATGCATCATTCATATTTTTGTGTGAGGGTTCGTTATGAGTTCTTTTTTAGATATTGGTGATATTATTCAGTTTTTGTTGGATGGATTGTGGCCACTATTTTGCTAGAGTAGAGAGCATATATTTGTGGTTTTTTTAATTATGATTTGCAAAGAGAATCGTTGCTGAGAGCATGATTGCAGAGCTAAATTATTTTTGAGCAGAACGTCTTGGATCCAGTTTGAAAATTTATGAAATGAGGTCCACATAGTGTTGAGGAGAAGTGACTTCATGAGAGAGAAGCAATGATTTCAAAGCATCAATGAAAGGAATGGTTCTCCATCGAATCAAAGTTGGGTGAGGATCATTGATCATGGTGGAATTTATCACATAGTAGTCCATGGATCCATCTGATAACAAAGTCTTCTGAGCTAATCAATAGAATCAAGTCTCCTTCCTGATTGGTGTTAGCCTATTGTGTATGAGGTCGAGTCTCCATGTTGAGCGAGTTAGAAAATCTATGTAAAAGAAATTTTTTCTTAATAGAAGATTCAGAGTAGCACAGTAGGAACAAGGGTGGTGTTTTTCCCGGTGAAGGGCTTTCCACCAAATATCTTGTGTTTCTTGTGTGGATTTGTTTTGATGTGATGTTTATTATTGCTCTCATGGTTATCTTGTTTTAGCTGCTTATACGATTTATGTTCATGAGATATCTATTGTTTTTTTGGTGAATATATGTGCGATTCAGTTAAAGTTTAAATTGGTAAAATTATGAAGAATGTCACACTACTGATTCAACCCCCAATCAATAGTTCACAAAGTTTTCTAGAAATTGGTATCAGAGCAGAGCTCTTGGTTGCAGCTTGATCGGTGGAGAGTAGATCTAGGGTTTGTTGGAGGAAATTGATTTTTATTTTTATTTTTTATATATATATATATATAATATATATATATAATAATTATATATATATATATATATATATATATATTATATAATATATATATATATATATAATATATATATATATAATATATATATTTTAATATTTATATAATATATATATAATATATATATATTTTTATTTTATTTTTATTTCAAGAATGGCCAAGAACAAGAGGAAACAATATTAGAAAAGGAATGGAATTCAAAATAAGGAAGCTCAGCCACAAGAGTCTCATCTTCCTAGTGTAAGCAGTTCAACAAAAATGTGTAAAAATCAGAAGACCAAGAACCAAAGGTTTTGTAGCAAAATGAATCCAAAGGTATAAATGTTAATTATTTTCTTTTGAGTTACAATTTTGAGGATTCATACATTTCTTGGTGAAGATGAGGATAATATTAAGGTTCCTAGAGTTGAGATTTCAAGACTAATAGTTGGATGCAAGGATGAAGAAAAATTATAGTAGATTTGTGATGATAATGAGGCCAAACTCAAGGAAGTGATTTTCAACTTAAATATTAAGTCGACAAAATCAGAAAGAGTCGAGGAAGGTATGAGGAAGAAATACCAAGTGAAGGTAGAAGATGTTGAAAGATTAGAAGCTGAAGTGACTTCCTTCAGAAAGTAATGAAAATTTGAAAAGAGCATTGTGGCCTTGGATAATTTACTTGAGATCGGAAGATCATCATTGGATGAATCTGGTCTTTGATTATAAAAGGTTGAGTCTAGTTGACATGTAGGTAAATTACCAAAGAAGAACCCAAGAAGCTTGTAGAAAAAAATACTAGCAGCAAGATTAAAACCAAGGAAATAAGAAGCAGAACCAATAAGAAGTCAAGCAGTAGAACCAAGAACAAAAAAGAAGAAAATCTCAAGGAGATTCTACATTTAGAAAACATTTTCCTCCAAGAGGAGATCATGGCATATCTATAAGATTTCAAAGGAATCAAAGCACCTTCATTAATTTTATGATCAATGTTGAGTGTTACAACTGCCACAACTTTGGACATGTTGCAGCTAACTATAGGAGCAAAGTGTACATATCACATCAACAACGCTTGCAACAATATCAATAGTTAAGGAGATTGGCCATCAGGTATAATCATGGTTTTTATGGTTATTGTTACTCATGTCACCTGTCTGGCCCTAGGGCAATAGATTATTGATCTAACCAATGGAGGAGAAGCACATTTCAAGCAAGCTGTGGATCTTGTTTGAGTAGCAAGAGATTTCATCATTTTGCTTCGTATTTTTGTCATGTGGAGTGTTAAACAGGCCATAATTTTGGCCATATGGTAAGAGATTGTTTTCCACCCCATTATTCAAGGAAAAATCAACAAAAGTAGCAAAAACAAGGTGAACCTATTAGAAAACCAATAATGGAAGAAAAGAACAAGTGAAGGAAGAAAAGAAGCATCCAAAGACCATGTGGAGAAAGAAACAACAACAACTCTTCAAGTAGTGAAGAGCAACCCCTCTTGCAGTCCATGATTATTTCTTGC
>APFE030335869.1:7471-58015 GCA_000404065.3 Pinus taeda | reverse complement strand
CTACTCATGAAAAGTACTCCTCGATCGTAACGATCGGGCGGTTCTTTCGGGGATCATTTTAAACTTTTTCGGACCCGAGAGACACAAACTGTACGAAAAAGGACCTCTGGAGTTTCCTTTTCCGTGTCTTTTTCAAACTCTCTAAACATGAAAAAGACTCCGAGTTTTACCTATGTCGGACTCGTTAAACCCTGACGACAGTGGATTAGAGTTTCCTTTTCCGTGTTTTTTCAGACTCTCTAAACATGAAAAAGACTCCGAGTTTTTCCTATGTCGGATAAACCCTGACGACAGTGGATTAGAGTTTCCTTTTCCGTGTTTTTTCAGACTCTCTAAACATGAAAAAGACTCCGAGTTTTTCCTATGTCGGACTTGTTAAAACCTGACGACATTGGTCACCGTGATGAGATTTGAGCCTCTCCTCCCTAGGGCTCGTTAAACCATACTAGGTTGGATTCAACCGAAGGTCGGACTTATACTGCAAGCATATGCTATCCCCCTCAAGCTTGTTAAAAAATAATCGGGGTACTCGCCAGAAATGGCGGGGGAAAAAATTTTGAAACCATAATCATAAGTCGCGTCGGCAGTATGTCGCTCTTGAACATGGCACTCCTCTGTTTTCGCGTCAGGGTGGGGATATCTGATTTGGCTTTTCACTTGCCTCCATGGGTTTGGGTGATCCTTTTTTGCCCTCTCATCTGCTCATTGCCTCGTCATCGTGACCTCTGATCTAATGATGTCAAAATATTGCCAACTTCACTGTCGTGCCGTCAATATGTTCAAGAGAAGTCCACCTCTGCGAAGAAGAAAAAATCGCCTCCGCTTGATAGTTCATAACTTTCATTTCACAACATTGCATCTTCCTGTCTCGCGTCGATGATTTGGGAAACATTATGGCCCACCTTCGACGAAGACCACTTCCTGTCGACTTCAGCTCATTATCCAGGAAAGTGGCCTAGAGACTCCCTTCCGGTACCTTGGAGCTTGCATGCCTTAATGGCAGGTTCTTCGTATTTGACGTGAGGTTTTCATCATTGGCCTCCGATCGAATAACTCTACGGGTGTTCGACATCGGCTCATACATTCACACGCCGTAGACTGTACCTGTAGTACCTTGAGGGCCATTGTCATTATTGGTGGTACCTCTCGCGTCTGTTAACAGTTTTCATTATTGACTGGTAATCAGACGATGTCCAAGCATGTTTGACTTCAGCTTACATGTTCACCTACTTGGACTTGTACTCATGTTCGGGTCGAGATGGAGCGCAAGACCCTGGATTGTGTCTGTTGTAATCCAGGCGTGATTTTGATACATGACTCTTTCACTGGATGGCTGCGACCATACCGGAGTCTATTCATCGATCCCAACTAGATGGCTGCGTCCATACTACGGATCTTGATTATTATACACTCTGTCAATGGATGGCTGCGTCCATACCACATACATCATGTATTTGAACTATCATACTGTATCTCTCTATGTAGGTTCTCGGCGGCAGTTCGATATGATCTTGTAAAGCACTTCACCTCTCTCTCTTTCTCAAGGCTCATGCTTTAGGGGGCATCTGTTACGCAGTAATTTGTCACCATTGGCCACCATCCTTGTCGCACCTCCACTGTCACACATTTGAGGACACATTTACGGACCTGTGACCAGTGACATAACTTGAAAACACTTGCATTGAGGCCTCCTGAGTATGAAGTTCAATAACCCTGAAGACACCTTCTGAAGATTAGCCTTGGAAAATGCCTTTTTCCCATTAGTGCGGGCCCACAGTGTATTACCCCGTGCCAATGGCTCAGTCCTTGCAAAGAGGACGCGCCCATAACCGCTCTGTCCCAGAGCACGGCCCGCGCCACACAAATTAGGCATGATTTTTGGCCAGCGCATGCTAGAATGCTTTTTCCCTTGCGACTCACTCAGTTCCCTGAAGGAAAAAGCCCACAAAAGCGTCCGGGTTTCGGCTTTTCTATCCAAGGCAATGGCTATTATGAGACATTACCAAAACTCAGAACGTGTCTACATACAATGTATATCTCCTCTCCCTTTATCTATAAAAGCCTGTCTCCCCATAATGAACAGGCTAGTTTTTTGGAGGTTAAAGCAAAAGAGCAAACAAGCTAGTGTGAGAGAGGTAGTTTTTTGAGCTAAAAGTTGAAAGTAAGGTTATGCTGCCGGATTGTTGAGAGAGAAAGTGATTTTGCAAGACGTGTCGGACTGACTGCCCACCCAGCTAGAAGAGCTTTACAGTGTCAAGCATTAAGTGGTTGTAATCTCTTCTCTCATTTCTTTTAATGCAAAGCGACTGTCATTATGGTTTCATTTATGTGTTACATCGGTGATATGTGAATTATATCTTGCTTGACTGGTACATAGCTGTATGTTTTTGGATTTTATGCTTGTTGTGGTTTATTCTTCACTTGTGCAGGTATCTATGTGCGAATAGCGACCAGCCGGAGATAGAGGATAGGAGCGACGCTTTCCCCCACAACAAACAAGCGTTGGATCCCAGGTTGGTCTCCTAGATCGACTTTTAAATTATATAGCTAGAAACTTGCATGCAGCGTGATTGATTGTTGCTAGACCCCTTCGGGGCTAGTGGGATCCACCTCTGTCCGCAGAGGGGATTTACCTCCGCAACAGTAAGGTATACAATTGGAGTAAGAATAATACTATATAATTATTCGTAATAGTTCTTATATCCATAGAAAGATGTTTTATGATATCCCAGTTCACTAGTACATTCACAATTTCCATTTCGGTTGTTTTGTCTCTTTAAATTTGTGCTCCTGCGTTTCAGAAAAATAGCAACAAAATTTTCACAATCAATTAAATACATATAATAAATAATAATAAAAAAACATGAGGGGAAAAAAATTCGTGTTCAATTGTAAACAATTTCGCAAATTTTAGGTACAGAAAATAACACTTGATTTCTAAAGAGCTTATCAAAATCATTATACCTAGTTGCAAAAGTAAATGAATTCGAATCCTCTGAACCATTCTATGAAAAATAATTTTTCAATGAAAAGTACAAAATTGCATCTACACAATTTACTCAATTAACAATAACATATATAATAGTTTGAACATTTTATCAATAGTGGAAAAAATGAATATTCCAATAATTAATAAAACTTATAGTATGCAAAAACAGATGTCCTAATTATTTAATTATTAACTGTTTTCATAGTTTGTCGCTTCTTCAAGAATCTCTTCAACTTTTCCTGTATGCAATATTTCACAGGAGCGGTTGTAATTTGTAGTTTGATACGCTGACTGAATATCTACTTCTTAATGACCCTCATTTATCTTTGCAACTTCGCAAGTAAAAGAAATATTTGTTCATTAACATTAACAATTTTTTATTCATTAACATTATAAAGTTAGTTATCCATTCCCTATTTCCATGTGGGCTAAAATATTCTATAACGTCGAATTTTATTGCCTCTGACTATTTGAACTTATGGAATTCAATTGTTAATGTTTGCCTTCAAGTTAATCCAGAATCATATGTGATACATGGATAGTTCATATTTTTCACAATCTATACGGATTTTACGTATGCATTTTCTCTTCGATTCTTTATGCATTCATATTCAGAAATAATGTTCTCCATTATTTTGATTCTCTAAGACCATGAAACTTTCAGTTGCTTCATTCAATTAGCATTTGGCAATTCTTTCCATTTTTTTCTCAGCATCAAAAAGTAAATCAAGTCTTTTTCTGAAATAAAATAAGTCATTGCTCACGGAATACATGTCTCCATTGAGATGACATTGAATGAATTGGACAAATGACTTAGTTATTTGCTCCATTGTCTACAAATTAGAAGTTTCTTTCCATGCATGTTTAATGATTTGCATTCATTGAGATATATTACTAATAATATATATTTTCACCAAATTAAGGAAACTGATATATTTAGGAAATGTATATGATGTGCCATGAGTAGTAATTCCTACCATCGTCCTCCATATGTCCAATGAACACATGAACAAAGGATCTAAATTTAGAGCATCTTCTAGGTCCTTTATTACTTTTTTTAGTCTGATGTTTTCTATTACATGTTGACTAAGAGAGTCTACAAACATGTTAAGCTTCATGACCAATGTGGTTACAACTCTAGATAGACAAATGTGCATTTCTATTTAGTGTAAAACCTTATTGCTATGAAACTTTACCTTCTCGATCAACAATTTTTTACTCTCATTGTCATACTTTGTATTTTTCAATGTGACAGAACTGTCATAAAAAATAATAGATTCCTTGGAAATAATCCAATCAAGTAGCATAACACTATCAACATCTACATTTATAGCTTCTCTAAAACTTCCTATTTTCATAGGAGTTCTGGAATTAGTTGATTCACATGTATACACTTCTTCTCAAATAAACCTCCGATCATGCTCTTTTTGCTTCTTGCCACTTGGTAGCTTGTTGTGAATCAAATATGTATTTGATGTATATTTTGTCATGTTTTCACTTGATGATGAACTTGTATCAGTATCATTTATGCAAGATACAAAATTCCCTTCAGAAATATTGATACATGATTAATATTGAAAACATGCATAGTTAATAAGGATTGTAGTTTCAACCTTCTTTTAAATTATGTAATTTTTCTTTGATTGGCACAAGAAGAGGTTAATTCTAGATCTCTTTGTTACTAATTTTTTTCATGCTTTTATAGTATGGGATTCATTTTGGTATCATGTTATTTATGTACGGAGTATTGTTTCAATTAATTATTATAAATTATTAGGTATCATGGATGGTTTTTTGGAAGAAAAATTTTCACTTTTTTTTTTTCTTTTAATCGTGGTTTACTTGTTCTCCTTAGGTAGAATTTAGCATTTACTCCTAGTTTTCATTCCTTAACTATCCCATCTATTGGTATCATTTACTCCTAGTTTTCCTTCCTTAACTATCCCATCTATTGGTAGCATTTACTCTTATTTTTCCTTCCCTACGTCCAAGGTATTCCTTGGTTAGGATGGTTATATTCTCCTATTTATGGTCATGGGATGAGTTACTAGTGAAAGATATTCTATAATTGGGTAAAAGTGTAAGCCATCACCCTACCTTTAAAACATTAAAATCCATTATAACTATGGACCCTCTTTCCTCTCTTCCTCAAACCAAAATTGTGGGGTGAGATTTTCCTTGTTTCTTTTGTGGGTGGTGTTTTTTTCTACATCCCTATTTTAGGCCACATTGTGTTAATTTCTTGTTAGGGACTATTTTTAATCGTGAAACTTTTAGCCGGGTTGTTGGTTTTATATACAAGTTGGAAAATTCTTTCAAAGGCACAATTTTTGCCCCTAAACCAACCCCTCTCTGCAAGAGTGCTTTATGCTTAAAAAGTGCACAGTTAGTTGCAATGCAAGCTACCTCAAACTTCCAACTCTAGTTCTTCGAGTACACAAAAGGGAAATGGAAGATATGGACAAAAAATTAATCATTGGCCAATATTTTCTTTTTCATATTTAAGAGAAATATTTTAATGATGATATTTAACTCTTTGGAGCAATTATATTTGAATGGCTGTAGTATAAAATGTTTGGATACAAATATATTCAACCTAATGAGCAGCCTTTCCTTATCATACAATTAACCTCAAGATTGACATTGTGATTCCACTTATGTACATGATTGAATTGCCATTCCTTCATTAGGTTAATGAGTCACTTCCAAATTACAATTGTAGTCAAATTAATTTTGGACATCACCAATTAAATATATGTTCAGATATGAATTATTAAATAAAACATATAAAGGATTTACATTACATAAATGCAAAAAACATGTATATTACTTAACTAATATAAAATAGATTTATATGACACAGGAAAGTAACTAATTCTACTAAATTCCAATGCTTTGAACCATAATACACCTCTGGATCCATAAAAACACAAAATACCAAACAATGAGAAGAGTAATTAAGAAATAGTTTAATATTTCATTTGGTAGCATGAATTACCACTAAGTTCTCTCAGAGTCTTGCATACTTATGCCCAACAAGTTTCATACATTTAGTCTTCAACTCTTACAACCCCAAAGGGGATGAGGGTAATGTCCCAAGATATGTGTGACATGTATCAAATCTATATAAGGAACTTGGATAACATAGTGTTACTAGAAATAAATTCAAGTTTTGCATGGTAATATGTGTATGGTAATGGACCAGAAAACCATTGGAATGTATGCCTTGAAATTCACCAAATTTATTGGTAAAATAAGAAACTCAACTTGAATAATTTTATGGTTGGTAAATGATATTCATTGATCTCTCATCATATAGTACATCAAAAGAATATTGATTCGAAGTTATTTTCATTTGTCAATATAAATGGAGAATGAATTTTTGAGTAACGAACAAATATAGACTTCATAATTCACCATTAAACCACTAATAAGGCTACACGAGGATTTTTTAATACATAAGAAACACCAAAGAAATCACACATCGATGACTCATTGGAAACTATTTTTAGGATTAGACATAAACCCTAGATTCCATAGCTTATGTGTATGAATTTATATCAAACCCCAACACAATTTTTCTATGATGTATACCTCACTATTTAACCTCAATCTCCTAAAAATTTTGTTTTCTAAATCTTCTCAAAAAAGGTTATAGCGAAAATGCCAAGATGACTTGATTGAAACAATAAAACCCTGGGATCATGCTCTGAAATTAAATGTTATGAACCATGTACTTTAAAATGAACACAATCCAATTAAAGGGTAAGACATCAATTTTCAATAATGTTAATAGATAAGATAAAATACAATGATCCTAATAATAAGTATCAATAATATATATATATATATATAGATATATATATATAGATAGATAAAAGACAATCTTTGGAATCTATTGACACCTAATCATCAGGATTGGGTGAATAAGTGTAACTGATGTAAATAAATAATAAGAAATATGAATAGTCACTGGGAATTGAAGTGAACAGTCTCTCCCTCATGTATATAATAAATACCAACCTGAATGAATATGAATAAGTTGTTTTTGAGGAGTTACTACCTGGTCTGACATGGTATTAGAGCCAATGCCATTTTTGGCTTCTAACTTCCATTGTAACTCCCTTCTACCATTTTTTAGAAATCTAGGCCTGCCCTCTGCGTGATAATCAGGGTCTGCCCTATTCCTGATAATCTGGGTAACGCTTGAGCTTCTATTGCTCTGCCCACACTGGTATAACAACACTCCATTACCAAACATGCTCCATCTACTATTTACCATTATTCTCTAACATGGTATTATTCTCTGCTCTGTTGACTGAGTTTGTTTTTTATGTTGCTCCGTTCTGACTTTGTTTTTTACATAATGCTCGCCAAAAGATGGTTAGGTTTGGGTAACTATATTCATTCTTTGCCTACTCGAGAGAAGGAGGCCTTGCTCCCATCACTTTGGGTGAAAGATTACCAAACGAGTGAAACCCTTCATCTTCCAGACTTGTACAGACATTCTTCTACTTACCAAATTGATGTTTCAATTGTCTCTCGCTCGGAGGTTCTATAAGATACTTACCTGAGTTCTTTTTTACTATCACACAAAAAAAGGAGAAGTAATATCTCCTAGAGCTTTGGCACGCATCACTAAAACCATATATTCATGCTATGTATATCATTCAAACCTTAGTTCTCCAGGTTCTAGGTTCCTTACGTTGTTGAATGCACCATATAGCGTTGTCTCAGTCTCCATGCAAACGCTAATGATCAGCATTCCATTAATATTCTATATGGATAGAATTTATAATTTTGCTCCAGGCATGCATTAGTTCTGTTCCATTAGTTCTGCTCCAAGGCATGCATCAGTTTTGCTCCAACGCACGCAGTTCTGCTCCAAGGCACGCATTAGTTCTGCTCGAGGCACACATTACTTCTGCTCTTTGGCTAGCTGGTCTGAAAAAGATTTGCATCCCCAGAAGAATTGAAGACTGAGAGACAGAAAAAGAAAGATATGTATTTTTCAATGAAAAAGTATGCAGTCAAGGTGTAAAGCATAGGATTTGAGCTTTCATGCAAGTTGAGATTGAGCAGTTGATATTGTTTATCTTATATTTTCTCTTGAATTGTAACCATATTGTAATGCAAAAAAAAATGGTGATATTCTATATGGATAGAATATAGTTTTGCTCTTTGTATATTAAATCAATTTCTTACCTAATCAAGAAGGAAGAATAAGGCTATATTATTTTGAAGCACATTTTTCCAGCAGAAGTATTTTTTTTTTACAGTATGCATTCAATCATGATTAAACTCTTCACTCTTGAATTACAAAATAATGATCCTCTTGCTCTTGCATCTGAAGTAAAATCTATAATGCATGATATCAAAGCCACTAAGGTTGAATTGGATATTCCTCTTATCACTTTTCTCAAGGCACTTTATCCCACTTACTCCAATTATCTTGAATCATTGCAAGAAAATGGAAATCTCAAAGATATTACCTTTGACTCTCTTGTGAAAAAAATTGCTGAAAGAGAGAAAGCTTTCAGCACAATGTAATATCGAAGTAAATGAAGACTTATTTAATGCTTCACTTGCTTCTTGGAAAAATGATTGGTTGCTTGATTCAGGAGCAACTTGACACATGAATCATAGAAAATATTTTTTTGAAGAATTTACTGCCAATGTTGATGGAGCAATATAATTTGAAGACCAATCAAAAATCAACCCATCATGGCTTGGCACAATCAGGCTTAAATTGCCTGGTCTTCCAAACTTCCTTCTGCATCATGTTCTATATCTCCCACAACTGAAGAGAAATTTGCTGCCCTTGGTCCACATCCACTAGAAAGGTCACTACATTCATATGTTTGATGATAGGCTTAAGGTGATAAAAACATCTTACCACTCACTTGTCATGAGGGGAATAGAAGAAGAAAGGATTCTCAAGCTGCAAGGTACCTCTGCTCGTGCACAACATTTCTCATACAATTCTCATTATGAAGAAGGCACACTCCCATCAAGTTTATTATGGCATGCTAGATTTGGACATTTGAACTATGATAGCCTCTACTTGTTGAAGAAAAATGGTGTTTGTTATTGGTTTGCCTACAATTCCTAGGAAACTTAAGCAATGTGATGCTCGCATTCTAGGAAAGCATAGCAAATAGTCTTTTCATGATTCACATTCAAGAGCACATAGAAAAATTGAACTCATTCATTCAGATTTATGTGGTCCAATGTTTGTTCCTTCTGCAAATGGAAATAAATATATGATGACATTTATTGATGACTACACCAGAATGTGTTGGGTTTATTTATTGAAGAACAAATCAGATGCTTTTCAAACATTCAAGAACTTTCATACATGGATTGAAAATTATGCACAATCTCATATCGGCATTATTCACACTAATAATGGAAAAGAATACACTTCAAATGAATTTGAAAACTATCTTCGCCAACATGGGATCAAACATCAAACAACTGTGCCTTATAATCCCAAACAAAACAGTGTAGCTGAAAGAATGAATAGGACAATCTTAAATATGGTACGCTCCATGTTGTTCTTCAAAAATGTAAAAATAATGTTTTGGGTTGATGCAGTTCTATGTGTTGTATATATAAAGAATAGATGTCCATCTAATGCTATTAGAAATAAGACTCCTTATGAAATGTGGTATGGTCACATTCCTTCGGTAAAGCATCTCAGGGTCTTTGGTTCCACCTGTTATGCCTTGATACCAAAAGTACATAAAAACAAACTTGGTGCAAGGAGTCGTAAGTGTATCTTCCTGGGGTTTTCAAACACCTCGTAAGCATACCATCTCTATGATGAAGTTAATAAAAAGTTTGTTGTATCTAGAGATGCAATCTTTCTTGAATCATCCAAATTTGGCAATGTTGTTGAGGGGCAACTTGATCGCTTGGATAGATTCACAAATTCAAAATCATTTCAAGAATTTGATAATCAGATTCCACATCTTGAAGGGGGGATTCCTATATTGGATCAATCTGTGGAATCTTCTTTTGAAGCACTCTCTCCCCCACATGAAACTCCAACCACTGATGATACTTTGAGTGATATGATTGACATAATTGAGAGACTCAATCTTGATTCAGTCCCAACTCAATTAAATGAGCAACTTGGACCATCTCAAAAAGGTCTTCCAAAGTGGTTGACAAAGACACTTGCAAGTTTTCATCCTAATGAGGTTGGAAAGACAGGAACAAGAAATCCAAACTGGAAAATGGAGGTGATGTAGATGACTCTAATTCACCTATTGATATGTATGTTTCTTATGATTTTGAATTAAATTTGTCTACAGATTTTGAACCAAATTCCTTCAAAGAAGCTACTTCTCATGATGAATGGAAAGAACAAATGTAAAAGGAGTATGATGCCTTGATAAAGAATGGCACTTGGAAGCTGGTTGATCCTCCATTGGGAACAAAACCAATTAGTTGCAAGTGGGTCTACAAGAACAAGTATAAAGTTGATGGCTCGCTTGACAAGCACAAAGCCAGATGTGTGGCAAAAGGTTTTGCACAAAAGGAAGGGGTCGATTATGAGGATACTTTTGTCCCCACAGCAAAACGGGCTACCATCGGGACACTCTTCACCTTAGTAGCTTAGAACAGTTGGAAAGTCCATCAAATGGATGTAAAAACTGCTTTCTTGAATGGATATCTAAAAGATAATGTTTCTATGTCCTAGCCTGAAGGATTTGCTATGAAAGGACATGAACATAAAGTATGAAAACTTGTGAAATCCTTGTATGGCCTCAAGAAAGCACTGCGAGCCTAGTATGAAAAATTAATTGAGCATCTTCTGAAACTCAATTTCAAACATTATGATCTTGATGATGCAACTTTGTTTGTCAAGAAAGTTGGAAAAGGAGTTGTATATCTTGTGGTATATGTAGATGATATTTTGATGACAGTGAACAATGAGAGCTACATTGCATCCATAAAGAAGGAATTGAGGAAAGGTTTTGAATGATTGATTTGGGCTATGTTCATTACTATCTTGGTATTGAAGTAACTCAACATCTGAAGTTTATATTCCTTTCTCAAAAGAAGTACAATGGAGATCTGTTGAACAAGTTTGGCATGAATGAATGCAATCCTCTAACTACTCCAATGGAACAAAACTTAAAGCTCACATCCATTGACGGAAAATAATTTGAGAATGCATCAAAGTATAAACAGCTTGTAGGAAGTCTCAACTACTTGACTACTACTAGACCAGACATTTCGTTTGTTGTTGGAATCCTCTCCAGGTTTATGAAAAAGCTTTGTGAGGGACAATGGTTTGCTGCAAAAAGAGTTCTAAAGTACTTGAAGGGAACTCAAGACTTTGGAATGAAGTATACATAGGTGGGCGACTTTAGCTTGATTGGATACTCTGATTCAGACTTCGATGGAGACAAAGAAACTAGGGTATCTACTTTTGGTTATGCTATGAGTCTTGGATCAGGAGCTGTCTCCTAGAGATCACGCAAACAATCAGTTCCAACAGATTCCACAACAGAGGCAGAATATGTGGCAGAAGTTGAGGCAAAAAAAGAAATTGTGTGGCTCAGGAAAATCTTGGAAGATTTGCAGGTAAAACAAGTGAATTCGACTCCACTCATGATTGACAACACCTCTGCAATAAAGTTCGCCAAGAACCCAAAGTTCCATGATCGAACGAAGCACATCAATACAAAATACCATCTAATTTGACTTCATGTTGAGGCCAAGACAATTCATCTATGCCATTGTTCCACCAATGAGTAGATTGCAGACATATTCACCAAATCACTTGGAAGAGAAAAGCTTGAAAGATTCAGAACGATGCTTGGACTCACCAACACCCCTTCAGATTAAGGGGGGGGAATGTTGACACCTAATAATGGGGATTGGGTGAGCAGTTGTAAATAGTGTAAATAATAAATAATGGAAAAGGAAGAGTCATCAGGAGATGAAACCCAAGAGTCATTCCCTCATGTATATAACTATGAGAAATCTAAGTGAATAAATAGATTTCATTTGAGGAGTTACCTCCTGGCCTGACACTTATCTTGATTTGAATTTGAGAGAGGTCTCATATTGAAGTTAAAGATAATGTGTGAGATTTTAATTTGTTTATAAAATATTTAATTTATTTTTATGACATTAGAAAGGTAATTTTTTATCTTGATTTTGAGGTAGGTTTTATATTAATATTTATTAAGATATAATTCAAATAGTTAGAAAGTAGATTTCTACTAAGTAAAGACAACTATTTCTAAAGTTATGGAGTATATAATTATGGTTCTTCTTTGCTATGGTGTGCCATATATTGAGAAGAGGATCATTGAGATGTATGAGATTGAGAATAGAAAAATAGACATAGAGGAGCAGAATGGTCCAGGGGATAAGTAAAGTGAACAAAATTCAAAGTGTTCAAAAGTGCACGAAGTTGGTGGCAAAGTGTAGAACTCATCGCTGAACTAAATCTAACACAAGTTGAATCACTCAAAACTAATATCATATGCTCCAGATATCGCGTTCTGGTTGTTTTCCCAAACAGGTAAAATTTTTGCAGGTTGGGTGCAGGACTGCTGACTGGGTAGTCCATACGATGACTCAGTAGACTGACTGGGTAGACTGACTCGACAAGCTGATTGTACCTTGTAGGATGGCAGGCTGCCAAGTGGCATCATCTAAATGGTTCAATTTGGCAATTTCGAATTGGTTTTGGCATATTTTATGTGGACCAATGATGGGTTGCCACATGGCCTAGTCATGGGTTGCCACATGGCACCACAATGGTCAATACAATTTGGGTATGGGTCAACTGGAGGCCTGACCAGATTTGAATGCAGGACCTCAAGGTTTGCAACACAATGCCTTAGCACTACATCGCGTGGTGGTTCTTAACCCATATAGCATCAAACATCTATTTAAGTTTTCAACGTTGAAGTGTTAGGGGAAGTGACCGAGGCTAAGCCCCTGGCCCCTGGTCACTACACAAACCATGAGACTACGGGAAAAGCCACCAAGTGCTCGGGGCTTAGCCCTAGCCCACCATCTAAACCTTATACCATGTGAACGGAGGCAGGGCGAATTTTGGTGACTAGTGCAAGGAGCGGGGCCAGCCCCAAGGTCATATGCACGCCCATAAGACCAACTCTCCAAGTTGAAAGTGTCAGGCGGAAGGTTCTCTAGCAAGGGGGTTAGCCCTAGGGTCATATTCTAACCACATGACCCAGCGCCAAAGTTTAATGGTGCCCGACAGAAAGGGCTGGTAGTTAGCCCAACTTTTGGACCTGTGGCACCCATGTGACCATGACCCCGCGTTGAGTGGCTTAACCTATGGGGGCGGGCATTAAGGACCAGCCCTCACCCATATGTGGCCCATGTGGCCCTTTTTATCTGCTCGAAGGAGTTAGAGGGAATTTAAATGAACCAACAACATGCACCCGAATTGGCGAGAATCTCACCAACGCAAGGCAAAAATGGCGCTTGGCAGTTCTAGAAAAGGCACAATTCGTAGAATAGTTAGAAAGAGAGTGTAATTTGTAGAGTAGTTAGCAAAAAAACTTCTCTAGAGCATAAATTCTTCAGTTTTTGGCCAAATTGAGCCAAACAAGAGCCCAACTAGGGATTTTGAATGTTCTGGAGCCATTGGAGACATAATGTTTACATTATAGGCTTTGTAAATCCATGCAAACAAAAAATTCAACACTTAATGAAAGAGGCCCAACATTGGAAGCTGGACCAGGAGATGTAGCCTAGAAGTGGGGTGAACTCCTTTATCATTTTGTTGTCTTGTGTTTCTATATATGATATATTTATCTTTCTTTTTATGTTGTTAACTAAGTCTTAAAACCATTATTTTATGTGTTTTTGCAAAGTGATCCATTGCCTAAAAGATATAAAATTTTACTTGCAAATTTTCCCATCACCTTCAAGTTTATATTTCAGATCACAGAATAAATAATTACAAAAGAGAATCACCCAATTCGATGCAGGTCCCCGGAGCGACCTTTCTTTCCCTTTTTTTCAAAACTTTAACCCAAGCTTCCAAAGGTGGGTTTATCAAAGCGATCTAAAGGTTATCATGATATGTTGAAGGAGAATCCTGGTAAGAATCCAAAGAAGTCGACTCATGAGTGCAATATTCCCTTTTTTTGGATATGGTCAAAGTGGACAGAATCTTCCCATGGTATTTACCGTGGTATTCGCTGACCACATTGGCCTATGGTATTTGTCTTCATTTTTTGAGGGAAAACAATAAAATAAAGTCTCTAGAGAGTCCATCAAGCCTATAAAACGAGCTAGGAGCCTAACAATGTGAGCATTCTAAGTCTATCTATCCAATTGTGTTTGTTGAGAAGTTGGCCTAGCCAGTTTCAGTTTGATCCTAGGGACGAAAACCCCATGGGTGAGATTTCTCTAGTGGATCCATCCAGGATCCACGATTGTGCTTCAGTATCTTTAATTTCTCTGTTGATGGGCATGCATAGGTGCCATAGACATGGCTTTAGTAGGCCTTGTGTAGGCATGTAATTTTGTTTTTAGTTATTTACGTAAATAAGAGGCTACATTCTCATATATGTTTTGTGTTCAGTGTTTTTACTGCAAGAATTTTATTAGAACACATAGAGTGTACCAAATCTATTAAAAATTTTGATCTTTGGGATATTACAATGGCATCAGAGTTGTTCATACTACCAGCCAGAGGGATTTTTGTTTGTAGGATTGTCGTAACTTCGGTGAGGATTTCTTCTCACCCTAGCTGGTAGTTTCCATATTCAGTGGTATTTGGTATCACCCTAGTTAGTCTTTTACCTTTGAGTTAATTTCTACCCAGTGTGAGAATCAGATGTAGATTTGTATTAGGGAAGAGGGTTTCTTTATTAAAATAAATAAATAAATAAAAAGAAGAAGAAGAAGAAATCAAGAAAGTAAGAAAGGGCTTGAGAATATTTGAAGGAGGCCATCAGCACCGAGAGTCTTCTTGCTGAAGTTGTGTGTAAATTTTTTGTTTTCCAAATAGGGGAATTCCAAATGATTTGCGGGGTGTCAAGTTTCAATGTTGGTCATATTCAACATTGTGAGAACGATATCAGCATTTATAGAAGGCCAAACTGACACGCGATGAGCATAATTATTCCATTTATTTCCATTATATTAGAGGCCAAATTTATGAATGCAATTGGGGTTGATGACCGATTGGGTGATCACGACTCATTCCACACGTCAATTGTACAAGAGCTCAAATCTGAGGAGGGAACCACCCATATAAAATCTCACAAACCTATAGACGCTAAAACCGCTCCATATATTGACCGATGAAGGGTTGTCATGGAATAGCGAGGTTCTTTTTGTTTAAGACATGCAAAGATTGTTGGGACCACAATTAAAATCATATAGAATATCGTGTGCCATCAATTCAATTATAAGAGGTCATGTGGTCCATCAAGCCTTACCACAGTTGTTGAGGGATGCGTAGGAGGGCTTAGACGCCAAGTCTGTGGGGTTATATGCTCATTTTCCCACATTGCAAGGTCACAAGGCCATTCTCAACGACATCAGATTATAAAATGGTATCAATTTATCAGTGGATTGATCAAACGATTAGGAGGTGCATACATATGAGGGGGCCATCATCCATAATGCATAAATCCATCACGTGAGAGCACCAAGACAAAAGAAATTTTTAGAAGGGCGTAGGCCATTGCTGACTGAAGCCATGAACAAATAACATTGCGAAATTTGTGGGTAGTTGTCAGAGCCAGGGAGCCATAGGTATCCTATTGTTGGGTGATTTATGTGTGGTCACTCATACGCTTGGAAGAATTCATTCTTACAGAAGCTATCTGCAAGGAACTTAGACATTGTTTGGGGAGATGATCAACACTATTGGCATTGTTTATCCAGACAAGATTCCAAACTTGAATAGGTTGCAGAATTATTAAATGATTTGTTGGTTGGAGGTTTGAGATGCGATCGATTGCAGGCTTTCCTCTGCTAATACTATGTTGGTGGAGTGAAGTGCCCATTACACAACACTAGCTGGAAATCAAATGTTGCAGGATCATTTGTTGTGTGAATGGGGAAGATGACAACATTGATCTTTGTGTGTAGTCCATGCATTCCCTACGCAGACAACCATGAAGCCATGAGTTGAGAACCCATTCATCCATAGCGCATGAGTTTGGCCCAAAAGTTATCGTAGTAGAAGGTAGGCTGAGGTCCATTAATACATGGACAAGCCATATTCTCATGTGTGGAAGCCACATATACATTGCACAAAACAAAAAGTTGAGAGCAAAGGATCATACAACTTTGCGTAGACTAAGAGGCCAATCATGCAAGAGCATCGAAGATCTGTGCCATGCAGTCAACAAATTAGTGCTTCTGGGCCATTGGTCCATCACTAGTGCTAATGGTATAAAAAAAAAAGCACATAGTCGAGGACCATACACTCATTGTGCAGGAATTGGGAGGTCATGAGGCCAAAGAAACCACCTAAGAAGAGATTCAAACCTTAGGGTGCCACCTTATAATTGTAAAGGAAAAATAAAGGGTAGTGACATTGCATGGAGATGTCATTTCAATATTTCCCCGATGCTCCTATTATATTTGAGTGGTATCCCCACATAGAAGATCCAGATCAAGGTTATTATTTCAAGAGAATATTGTTGTTGCAGAATTTTATTGCCAGAAATAATTATTCAGAGGTAAATCAATTTTATTGAAGAAAGCCAAGGAGAGAGAAGGAAGATGAAGGGTTAAAATCCATTGATGCCAAGCCATAATGTCATGGATTTACTTTTGGAAACGCCTCAAGAATCACCATATCAATACATTCGTTGGTCCTCTGGGCTGCAATACTTCAGTTAATAAAAAATGGCAACAACTTCCATATCAGAAGCAAGAGCAGAACAATAGGCCTTTCTCTTGGAAGATCCATGCTATCCTTCAACAGTCAAAGGATATCTGGAAGGAAGATGTAAGAAGCAAGTGTCTCTTTGAACTTGGATCCAAAATGTAGAGAACAAATTCAGAAGATGTCCTCCTACTGTTAGACACATTATACATAGCTTTATGTCTCATGGAGCAATCATATTGGAAAGGGTTAAGTTGGGCCTTGAAGCCATCCATGCGTAATTTGATACAGCCTAAGTTCCTGGAGTATTCTTGTGAAAAGGTTAAACTCACAATCGCCACTTGTCTCAGTAAAATATTAGCCTTGACAGCACTGCTACCACCCTACAATGATGACATCATGAGGAAGATTTTTC
The DNA here is from genome assembly GCA_000404065.3 of Pinus taeda. Classification (NCBI taxonomy): domain Eukaryota; kingdom Viridiplantae; phylum Streptophyta; class Pinopsida; order Pinales; family Pinaceae; genus Pinus; species Pinus taeda. The sequence goes on along the minus strand of APFE030335869.1, from coordinate 40,756 downwards.
GAGTAATGATAGGATCCCTCCAAGGATTGGACAATATCATCCTTCTTACTTTCTTTCAAAGGTGAAAAATTTTAGAATGCATGGAAAAATCCAGATTTGTTATACTTATGTTAGATCTAGAATGTGATGACTTAATCATTCAGAAGCTCCAATGCTTTTGCACCAACATTACAACATCACATCCAAAATTTTTCAAAACAAACATGCTAAAAGTCATGTCCCTCATCTTAGGAGAAGATAAGGTCATTTGCAAACAATTGAGATCCAAATTGTTGGCCATTTGGAGTAAGGAGCTAATTGTATCACCTGTTGCCTATGAAATAGTTGGGGGTTGGTCAAACAGAACATCAAACTACTTAAAAGGAAGTTGACAAAGGAGGAACTAACAAGGATTTGTGGGGACAACAAGAATGAACTTAGAAGGAAAAGCCTATGCTTTGTATGCAAGGGATCTTTGGCACTTAACTATTCATGTCCATGTGATAGGAAGGAGGCAACGAGGATAAAACCAGAGGAAATTCTTTCAAACCATGAGGATTCATTTGAAGGATCTGAATAGTTAAGTACATATGGTGAGAAACAACACAATGTTATTCAAAGAGACTTGCAGGACAAGCCAATGATAATTAGTCAACTTGACAAAGTATATGGGGAAAGGAAGGAGGTAATTCTTCCTAACAATATGGTAGACTCTTATATCCAAGAGGACATCCATGAATAATATGAGCAACCAAGTGTAAATAAGAGTCCACTAGTGCATCCATGTTTGACAACCAAAGAGTATGGACAACAAATTGTCCCCATAGGTGGAGAAGGCAAAGAACAAGACATTCAAGGAGACTTAAATGAGGAGCCAAGGATGGAAAACCAGTATGATGAACATGAAAAATATAGTATGTAGGATGAGCCATTTCTGGAGAGTCAGTCAAAGTTTCAAGCTGGAGATATGATAGTTGAGCATCTGGTCCAGAATTCAACAAGGCACCAAAATTTCTAGTAGAGGACTTTTAGGAAAAGATCATGCATTTCAAGACGGATCTTATGATGTTAAAGAAGGGAGTCTGGACAGTCCAAGACACTATCTTATAGGAAAATAGAAAAATTGAGGAGCTCATAGGGGTCTATGATGAATCGACAACCAAGTTGTCTAGTGTTGAGGAACGACTCAAGTCCCTCACAAGGAAACAAGAGGAGTACAGCTAGGATTTCTAGAACAACCCTCTACAAGAGTACATAGATAAGGCTTGTAGCACTACCAACTAGCCTTTATACATTGGGGAGAATAGCGTAGAGTTCTACAAATGGATCATGTTGGGTGAGCAGGTGGAGCGGCATGAGTTGAGCATCAGGTAACCTCAACATGGTAGACTTATTCCATGTGTAGACACTCATGCATTTTATCCTTCCCACGAGATGGATTGGCGAGAGATTATGAGTTGGAACTCTAGTGGTGGGATACTCTTATCCAAGGGCATATTGCATCTTGGGCCCTTAAGCACGAGCAATGATGGATGGTTGAGATGGTATCATAAACCATAGGTCCCAGGACTTAGGTGGCATTGGGATCCAGGGGAATCCATTAGGGGCAGGATTGACTAGAGGATTGTTTGGGATCCAGGTATTGAAGGGTCCATTCATGGTCATTTAGAATGAAGACATGGAATAACACATTGGGTTTTATGAGATCTTGGTATCAATCTACATATGCTTATGTTGTGGATAAAAGTGGATTACTTGAGGGCAAGAAACCTTTGGGCAGGAGGATTTGTAATATTCCCTTCTTTTGGATATGGTAAAATTGGACAGAATCTGCCCATAGTATTTACCATGGTATTTGCCCATGGCATTGGCCCATGGCATTTTCCTTTATTTTTCAAGGGAAAACCTATAAAACGGTATAGGAGCCTAATAGTGTGAGCATTCTGAGTCTATCTATCTAATTGTGTTTGTTGAGAACTTGGTGTGGCCAATTCTAGTTTGATCCTAGGGACGAAAACCCCGTGGGTGAGATTTCTCCGGTGGATCCATCCAGGATCCACAATTTTGCTTTAGTATCTTTAATTTGTTTGTTGATGGGCAGGCATACATGCCACAAACACAAATTTAGTAGGCCTTATGTGGGCATGCAATGTTGTTTTCAGTTATTTACATAAATAAGAGGTTGCATTCTCAGATCTGTTTTGTGTTCGGTGTTTTTACTACAAGAATTTTATTAGAACACCTAGAGTGTACTAGATCTATTAAAAAATTTGATGTTTGGGATATTACAATGAGCTTGCTTCAATGCACCATAGGAAGCATTATTATTTACTATGTGCTTGGCAAGGGAGTATGGTTCACAACAAGATCCTTAGGGGACTTTTGAGGGGTTGAAGTTTGAACCTTATGTTCGTCAAATGTAGTTCATCATTAAATCCTTCATCATCCTTGTCTGAATTAGAGGAAGCCTCACTCTCCATAGGAGGTGGTTCATAGGGATTTCAACTTTTAGCCCTAGAATTACTAATGTTCCACTTCTTATGAGATTTGAATAGAGGGAAATAATTTTGTAGATGGTTTGTTTGAGGACAAGAGAAACAATGAAAAGTAGAATCTCATAGTCTAGACTTTGAGTCCAATGAAAATCTCTTACTTTTAAATTGATATGGTATAGAAACCATTTATTGATATCGATTTAAATGTAGATTCTACCATAGGTATAAACAAAAATATGCCCGCGAGAAGTATAAGTTGGAAGGAAACTACCTAGGGATTTTCTAATGCCCTCAAAGACTAACTAGTGTCACAAGTGAGCAGGCAGATTAGGAAGCTGAACCCATATTGGCATCTTGGTAATTACTGTCATAGAAGGGTCAAAATTTGGAAACCAAGGAGTTAGGAACAGTCTAGCGTTGCCCCAGAACTAGGGCCCTTTAGATTAAAAATTCTTGATAGTCTTTCGATTCACCAAAAATCACAATGAATAAAGGTCCATTGGAGCATAAAATAAGCTTTCATTTCTTAGTCTATGATGAATGGAGCCATTGGTAAAGATCTGTCGAATGAGGCGAAAAACCATTGAAACAATAGATAAGGGATTTCTTTGCAAATATATGATGGAGTTCCTCAAGAGTAGGGTTAGATATTTCTAAGGAGGGATCTTTCTCATATTTTTCAACCAGAAATGGCCTAGGAACTACATGGGACAAAGTTGCCTTCAAGGGGGGCTAAACATGGACATCATCTTTATAAGTAAAATCTCAATAGGAGGAAGGTTTGCCCACAAGCTCCCCCCACCATAAATGAAGGGTCGTATAAATAGTGACATCATTACCAATACCATAGACTAAAAGAGGGGAAGAATCGCCCAACCGCTTACCTTCAAAAATAAGACATTGCATGATTGAGGGAATACCCACCTAGAGCTTTAGGGAAAGCTTGAGGTGCCATGCCAAATATGTGGAATATACCCCAAGGAACAAGGACCAGCCAAAGAGAACGTTGACAAGGATCTGAAAAGAAATTTGAGGTTTGGGGGCCTCACCAATACCAAGAAGGTTAGTAAATCTGAATCACTAGCCTTAGCTTGGGGGAAAGAGGAACCCAACTGCAGAAATAATTCCACAACTATCTTCTGCTCACAAGAATTAAAAGGAGAGTGGGCCTACACCAGTTCGACATGCATTTCATCTAGTGGGGGCTAGGATTCATTTGTCATGGAGATTATTTCTTTGTCCACTACAATTGATCCCTTGAGATCCACAGTAGCACGAGATGCCAAATAATAACTTAGGGTGGGATCCTTGAATATTGCAGACCATTTACTAGGGCTATATTTTTGTATTCCTGCTCAATGAGCCACCTCTTCTTCCTTTGTCCATTTATGCTTCGGTGCACCCATAAATTCAAGCCTTGACCTTTGATTCAAAGAGCGGTGTTGAAGCACAGACCCTAGCTTACCAAACACCTCATTGGTCATAAAATATTTAACTTATTATCATAAGTTTAAAAACTTAAATTAAATTAAACTTTTCTTATTGAATACTTTGAAAAATATGAATTGAAAGATAATATTTTGAATGGTTAGGTGCTAAAGTTTAAGTGAATTCAAATTCTTGATGAGATATTTCACCTCTATTTATATGTTTATTTAAATTTTATTTTTATTATTTTTTTTTTTTTTATTTTTTTTTTTATTTTTTTTTTTTTTATTTTTTTATATTTTTATTAATGATAAATATATAAATATAAGGAATAAAATATCAATAAGCATCAATTATAATACATAAAACACTACTTACTAAACATATTATTGATTAAAATTTATTTTTATTAACTAATTAGCATAACATTATTTTAAATAATTATAATTATTAGTGTGAATATAAAATATATTTATTAAAATTTTAATGGATTTTATAACCCTGGTTTTGGGCATATAGCTTTTTGATTTTAATAATTTTTTAATAAAAATTCACTTATTTGTAATTTTATTATAAAATTATTATAAAATAAATAGGAAGAAATATTAAACTCCATCCATCAAAGGACTAACAATTGAAAGATAATATTTTGAATGGCCCGGCAATAATGGTTCATACCAAGACTAACAGTTGACTTGTGTTATTTCCAAGTCTACTGAGGTCGAGTAGTGGCTCTAAATCTCTCATCAATGGCTATTTCAGGTCCTATCCCTCCTCAACTGGGCCAGCTTGTGACCTTAAAATTCCTGGATCTATATGATAATAGTCTTTCTGGTGAAATACCCGTGGAACTCGCGAAGCTAAGAGAGTTGAGGATGTTGGACCTGTCCTATAATAGACTACAGGGAATGATTCCATATTTCATTGGAGACTTGCCAAATTTGGAGGTTTTGTGGCTTTCAGGAAACAATTTCATAGGTCTTGTGCCTCAACAACTGGGCGTAAGTGGAAAGCTACTAGAAGTGCGTCTTGATTCCAACAGGTTCAGTAGTTCCATCCCTCTAAATCTTTGCAAGGGCAGGAGGCTATAGATATTAGATATAACAAATAATTCATTTGTCAGATCGATTCCTGACTCTCTCAGCAAATGCGATTTTCTGGTTAAAGTCTCCATGGGGCAAAATTATTTGAATGCTTCGATTCCTGAAGGCTTGCTATACTTACCCATGGTGGCTGTGATCAAATTGAACAACAATAATCTCAGTGGGAGCATACGGGATGTAAGTAATAATGCATCATCTAAGCTACAGACAATGATAATTTCCAACAATAGCTTGAGTGGCTCTATTCCTTCGTCCATTTGGAAATTATCTGCTTTGCGACAACTCCTGATCAATGGAAATCAATTAACATGCATTGTGCCTGCAAAGATTGGCCAACTGAGTAAAATTAAAGAGATCAATTTCAGCCAGAACAAGTTTTCGGGGATGACCCCCAGGTAGATAAGCAATTGTAGTGCTCTAACATACATTAATCTCAGCGCAAACAGGTTGTATGGTAATGTTCCCTCAGATACAGTCTAACTGGGTAAATTTGAAAATATTGATTTCAGCAAGAATCTCCTTTCTGGTATGATTCCTAGGGAGATCAACAACTTTAGTGCTTTGACATACATTGATCTCAGCACAAACAGGTTGTCTGGTAATGTTTCCTCAGAAATTGGCTATCTGGGCAACATTAAAATTATTGATTTTAGCAAGAACCAATTCAATGGTCCCATCCCAGTGCAAATCACCAAGATGAGCAATCTCTACTTTCTAAACCTATCGAGAAACTAGTTGTCTGGAGAAGTTCCATTGGATATTGGCAGTTGAAGCAACATTGAAATTATCGATTTCAGCAACAACAGGCTTTCTGGTATCATTCCTAGGGAAATTGGTTACTTTATTTGTCTGACAAAATTTGATTTTAGTGGGAACAAATTCAGCGGTCCCATCCGAGTGGAAATCACCACGATGAGCGATCTTTACTCTCTAAACCTATCGAGAAACTGTCTGCTCCCATCCCAATGGAAATCACCAACATTTTTGGTCTCCACTCTCTAAACCTATCGAGAAATCACTTCAACGGGAGCATTCCCACAGATTTTAAGGAAATTTCGTACTTGATCTCCATAGATTTCTCTTGCAATAAATTTTCCAGCCTTGTGCCAGAGGGCAGTCTATTTTCTCATTTAAATGCAATCTCTTTCACACGGAACCCTTTCTTATGGGGAGACCAGTTGGGTAATTGCAATTATAGTGTTAATGGGTTGCTCGTTCGAGCACACATGAATATTGCACTTCTCTTGCTTCCCTTTAATGTTTGGCATTCTCTTCCTCTATTCGTTGGTGATGATTATTCGAGCAGTCATAACTAAGAAGAGATCCATCAAGAAGGATAGTGAGGGAAGGCCATGGAAGATGACGGCCTTCCAAACACTCAACTTTGGAATCGATGACGTGGTGGAATGCATTAAAGAAGAGAATGTCATCGGCCAAGGAGGAGAGGGTGTTGTGTATAAATGAATCATGCCCAATGGGGAAATAGTTGCAGTGAAAAAACTTACGCGGATAAGCTCTTCAAATTCTCATGGCTTCTCAGCAGAGATCAAAACTCTGGGCAGAATCCGCCATCGACATGTTGTTAGATTGCTGGCGTTTTGCTTCAACCATGACACCAATCTTCTGGTGTATGAGTACATGCCAAATGGAAGCCTGGAAAAGTTGCTTCATGGAAACAATGCCATGCCTCTGGATTGGAACACCAGATACAAAATTGCAGTGGAAACTACGGAGGGGTTGAGCTATATTCATCATGATTGTCGGCTGGCCATCCTTCATCGCAACGTGAAGTCCGACAATATTCTTTTGGACTCCAACTTTGAAGCTCGTGTTGCAGATTTCAGCCTAGCCAAACTCTTGTATCAATCTGGTGCGTTAGAATATATGTCTTCAGTTGCAGGGACCTTTGGCTACATAGCTCCAGGTAAGTAGTTGTCTCATCTTTAAATTTTGAAGTCGTCAATTTCTAATTTTAGTAGAGGGTCGCCGGAAATTTCAACTGAGCTGCTAGCTTTCCAAAATTCTATGGTCTGTTATTGAAGTCCATGATCTGTTATTGCCAATTATAAACATAGTATGCTGAGGCAGAGCAAGGCTGCATTATAAATAAAAGCAATTATATAGAAGTCAGAAGTGCTTCATAGTATGCATATTGCTTATTTTATGGTGGTTTTGCCACTACCCTTTGTCGTAGCTTACCATTTAAGATTGGATGTTGAATTTACAGAGTATGCATACGCCATGAAAGTGGATGAGAAGAGTGATGTATACAGCTTTGGAGTGGTTCTGCTTGAGCTCATCACGGGCAAAAAGGCGATGGCTGAAAGTGAATTTGAAGAGGATATGAACATCACAGGATGGCCAATTGGAACAAAGAATAAGTTATGAAGATTATTGATCACAGACTTATCAACGTCCCAGTAGAGGAAGCCATGCATACATTCTTAGTGGCTCTGCTCTGTATACAAGAGCAGAGTGTCCAAAGACCTACTATGCGCGAGGTAGTAGTAATGCTCACATACTTCAATCCCAGACAATAATTTTCATGATTCACATTTGACCGCGGGATATGATTGGAATAAGGCATTCTCATCCGTATGATTGGAATAAGGCTATGATTGGAATAAGGTAGTTCAGGGTTGATTGGATGTGTATCTTGATGAAGGGTAGCTATCTTGACTGAAGATCCATATCCATCTACTCTTTTAGCATCTATGTGCAGGAGCTTCCAACCTAGAAGTCCGTTCCTTTATTTTGAAGGAATTAAGTTGAAAATGTATACAACTGAGGCATCTGAATCGATGTTGCCTTGACTTTCATCTATTTCTTGTATTTCCTTATAGAAGGCATCTAAATCAATGTTGCTTTCAGATTCCTCTATTTTTTGTTTTTCTTTCTGATTTGTTTACGGATTCCTCATTCTCCTCCAATCCTGCAATGAAAAACGTGATTGCAATCAAATTTTTCCATGTATTTCTCATTTTTCTTGTAGCAGGGTCCATCAAAAGTATGCAACATGGGTACTCCTTGGACGTGGAATAAAATTCTAAATCCAATGAGTGTTTTATCTCAAAATTTGAGTAAACCCATAGCGAGATAAGTTGAAAATACAAGTTGAAAAAATAGTTTTTTCTTTTTTTCCTTCTAAAATTTCATGATGTAATCTAATCTTATTTTATTATTTCCAATATTATTTTACAATTTCCTTAGGAGGCCCATTTTAGATCTTAAAACTCCCCTAATGCCACCTACCCGGTCACCTTAAGGAGAACTGTGAAGAGGCTTCTGTATATGTATCAACAAAACCCTCCTAATAAGATAAAGGCTCAAAATCATTTTATAATAAACATGGAACTCCATATTGTTTCATAATGGTGAATGATACTGGAGAAAATCATCAAACCCTCCTTGGTCAAGCCACATCCTCTCTGGTTTCCACAACTGGTGGAGTCTCGATTATGGAGAAAGGTGGTTTAGTGGATTCACCTTTCTAGAATGATATTATGAGATTGGTTTCCTCGGCAAAAAGGGCTCTCTCTTCTCTTATAACCCCTTTGATACAAAATGACAATGAAGGTGTTATGCTCCTATACCAATAGGTGTCATATTTCATGATTGGATGGTGAAAGTCCCTAATATTTTCATCCTTTCTCTGCTGAAAAGGTTTCCATATTATCAGAAGAAATGAAAAAAATGAAAAAATGAAAAGGGGGTATGCCCTAAAAGAAAAATCAAAGGGAAAAAAGAATGAAATGGTCAAGAAAAAATAAAGGAAATGAACCCCAACCAAATAGACCAAGAAAGTGAGCAAGTCTAAATGCCACTACTATTCCATGTTCTGTAAATATGAGTTTCATGTGCAGAATGGTAAAATCTATACTGAAACTGATGAATAGCCGAACAGCTTAATCTTGGCTAGTTCATGTGTCAATTTCTTGTTTTAGAGATAGAGAATAAAGTCTGTCCAAACTGTTCAATCTTGGCAGACAAGTAGATAGGTAGAGAAGCAAAGGAGCTCAACTGCTTAATCTGAGCCCTTGGAAGAGATAAGGTTAGACTTAGATAGGTTTATCATGTATAGAAAAGAAAAGCTAAAAAAGGGTTTGCTAGTCCAAGTGCACCCAAGGAAAGGAAGAAAAAATGTTAGGAACAGTAGGCTGGGTAGGCAGTTTTGGAGTTACAGAAACATGCTTATGGTTATTTCTTACCTCTCGAAGATGTTCATCATTTTGTTATCAAGAGTACCATGGCAGCTGGTGGGTTATAAATCAAGTGAGGCATGACTAACTTCCCTTCACAATTCTCCTAAAAAAATCATTCACTAGCCTCCCCCTAAGGACAATCAGATCTGCTCAATATTCCTAGATCACTCCATTTCATGAGAAAGTTTAAGCAAAATAACATTTTTCTTTGGGCCAAGAAGCCACATTTCTTGTGTAAAACTTCTATTTCCTCCTAAGCCTGCGTTATCAGACCTTATAGCTTGGTGCTTCTTCTCAAACCCATATTAATTCCTAACATATATTATATAAATCCCTATATTTTTCCCCTTGCCCGCATTATGTAAACATATGGAAAAGCCCCAAAATCTAATATTCGCTGCCCCAGTTTAATTATAAACCATAAATCACTGCTTAAAAAAGGGAATTGATGGTTCATCCGGGGCCATTAACAACCCTCCGCGTACAAAGTATTGGGATTTATTTAACCTTTGGTTAAATAAATAGCCAAACCTGCATCCCGACCGATCAAATAACCACGAAACCATTGGAAAAACATTTGATTTAATGGTGGGTCCCCACGCCGTAACCCTCCGTCGTCTCTGCAAAGCATCAACCGTTGGATCTGGGCTTCCCCATCCAACGGCGTAGATTGATATCGCGTGCCCCCCTCCATCCAATATTTACCATCCGGGGAGACAGCGGTTTTACAGCCGTACCAAAGACGCGTGGCGCCCTCCCGCAGTGTTCGCTGCCCTCCCCACCAAAACCACCTCAGCCCAAAAGCGGTGCGTGCCAATACCGCTTACCGCCCTCCCACTGACCCTGCCCTATGACGTCATCATCACGTCATCGCCATGTCACCCCGCTACACAACAAAATATCATGTCATGCTGACGTCACCGAACCAAAAAGCGCCAAAAGCCCACCAAAGTCAATTTTTGATAAAAGTTCGTGAAAACGTCGTTTTCACGCACTTTCACTTGTTTCTCTCTGCGTAACTCTTGCATGCCATTTACGTCCAATGGCTACAGAAGCTCCAGCCACCATCGCAACCAGCAGAGTCTAGCAGCGCGCTCAGCACTACATCATTCAGCCTGCATCTACTCAGTCTGTCTCTATATTCCAGGTATTTATCGACTTTACTAGTAACCCTGTAAATTCCACTTTTTTAACTGAAAGTTCTTCCCGTGAGAGCCAAATTCAAGAGCAGAACTGTCTATTAGCCCACTGAAATACACCAGAATTGTCATCCTGCCCATTTTTCCCACAGAAATTCAACCCCAGTTCAAAAACACAGAGAATTGAAGAATGGAGGCCCCCGTAGCCCTCAATGTCACACCCCTCAATGCACCACATAAAGATTTAGAATGGTTACCCCTGGCTGATAGGGATTTCTAGATTAAAGATTTAATTGGTCACAAGCCTAACCTCCAAGCTTTTTGTGAAATTAGGAATTCTTACCGCAGCAATACTAATGTCTATGGAATATGGGAATCCAACATGCCCATGTACTACCTCCCCTCAGTAAATGTGTTCCCTGATATTATCCACTTATGTTGTGCCAATTATGACCCTACTCAAAGAGCAGTTATGTCTCCATCTGGAACTGTCCTCTTTTGTATTACTCCTAAATCTATAAATGAGATGCTACACTTCAAGCCCACTCAGCCTCTGGCTTCTCTTTCCATGGGGTTCTCGCTTGACCAAGGTGCTAAATTGCCAAATTCAGAGATAACCAGAATAGCTCAATTATTTATGAAGCCAGATTGCCAGCCCCAGCAACCTCCTCCTTACCTGGATTCTTGGTTCACTGAAGCAGGAAGATTCCTTGTTGACATGATAGCCTACATATTGGGATTCAAAACCAGTGAATTTGTTGATGACACCACATTGGTTCCCTTGTCAATATTTACTCTAGGACAACCCCCTGCTGTCAAATATGATTATGCCACCTTCATAGATGATAAAATACATGAGCAATTCATGAGGCTGGACAGAGAAGGAATTTTTAAGTACACATCATACATATATCCTCTGTTTCTGTACTATCAAATAGACAACTTCCAATTTCCCATCAGAAAATTGGATTTTAAAGGAGAACGAAGGTCTGTAATCTTCTGGACCTCAGTCTTCCACTATATCTATGACTCCCCTTATACATACTGTGAATTCAATGACTTTTTTATACATCTAGCCTCCTCTCTACTGATGAGAACTCCTCCTGCTAGACTCTTTGGTGATATGCAGAAGATTTTACAGCTCTCCAAAAGCTACGGAATAGGTGATTGGTACTTCTACCAGAATCACACAGAACTCAGATTTTATGGATGTGAGCTATGCCCTTTCAAATTTCCCATGTACCTATGAGGTTATTTACTTTAGAGTATTTCAGGCAGATGATTAGTGCAGATTTGACACACTTTTGCAATGCTAAGAAAAAGGCTCAGCTAAAAATTAAGAACCAACTAGGCCCCTTTATTGTCCATAAGAGGGAAGCATGGGAGGAAGCTGAGCAAATTTTAGGCGAACAACTTAAGCTGAAACAAAGTTTCTATTGGGCACCATATGACCCCAATCATTTCATAAGTTATAGAAAATTAGAAAACAGGCTGTCAGCATACGTTCATCATAAGATCCCTCAAATTCAATAGTATGCTAATCAACAAGAATGGATAGAAGGCACATTAGTTGAAGAAATTACTGAGGAAGAAAAATTGGAAAAAGCCATGAAAGATCTTGAGAAAATGCTTGACCTGGACTCTTTTGGACAGGTATCCTTCAAGCTGCCTCAACACACAGGAGGTCACACATCCTTTGCCGGGACTTCTCAGCAGCCCACACAAAAAGCCAGCACAGGGTCAGCAAAAGGCAAGGACGTAGTAGATACAGAGCAAGACACAATGACAGACCAGCCAGCATCATCAAAGGAACAAGGCCAAGGGCAAGTTCCTCCAGCACAAACAAAGGCACCAAAAACCTGCACTACAAACTCCTCTAAATGAGGAAAAGAGCGAGAAAAGGGACAGACAAGAAGATACACCGATCAGCGGTTTTGCAGAGCAACCAGGGGAGAAAAGGAAAAGATTAGACCCCCTATCAGAGGAGGTGTTCATTGAGGAGACCACAGACAATTTAAGGGGAGAAAGAATGGTCAACCAGGACACATCCCCGTTCATAGAAACATCGACCAGTTCACACAGGCAGGAGATTGAAACACAGCACAGTGTTGAATTTTCATCCACCAGGCCACAAAGCAAGCAAGGTTCTGACATTAAGAGAACATTCACTGAAATAAAGGCAAAGAATGACCCAATAAGAATTCAACTTTATAATCACTTGCTGAAGATGGCCCCCACAAATCAACAAAGGTTAATGTCAGCATATGACATTCAAGAAGGAAAAATGATCCTTAGCCACTTTAAGCCTAAAATGCAGCAGCCACAGTCAGTTGCTGACTATATCAGGACCAATTTGGGAGTTTTGGCTAAAGACATTCATCCAATGGACCAGATTGAGTTGCATAAGCAAACGGGAGAAATGGTTTACTCCACATTGGCAGACAAAGCATTATTGGCTCACAAATTGCAGAATTCATTGAACAACACCTCTGCCCAATTGGATTTAGAAAAGGCTTTCTCTCTAGCCAAGGGTAACGGGATCAAATTCTTGGAAGAGATTATCATAGAGCTGGGACACGATCCCAAACATGCCAAGGGCATAAAAGCATTGATAAAAAGGAAGGAAGAGGACATTACTGCCCTCAGGAAGCAACTGAAGCTGCCTATTACTATGCATCCCCAAACTAAAGAGGTTATTGAGCAGAAGTCACAGGAAGACATGATGGACCTGCTAATGGAAATGAATGAGAGATTGGCAGAAACAGAGTAGGCATTGGAGAAAGCACTACAAGAGAATCAGGGAGAGTCGGCCTCCCAACCACCTAAAGTAGCTCCAACAGTCACAACTACTCCTTCTACAATTACAACAACAGTGCCTCCCACAGTCCCAGCTTCAGCAGTAGAGATCACCACAGGTACTTCAGCAACAACACCAGGCAGCAGTACAGCCATGACAACAAAACAATTGATAAGAGCCATGTAGGACTTAAAACTCCAAGTGTCAGAGCTGAAACAAGTCAAAGAGAAGTTGGCCAAGATTGAAAAAATTTATGACAAATCCAAAATGACTGTAGCTGAAAAAACAAGAGAGGTAAAAGCATTGGAAAACAAAGTAAGATCCTTAGAAAAGGATCTCTCTCTGCATAAACCTCTGGTAGAAATTAAAGGAATCTTGTGGGCCAACATTGGACAATCCCTTACTGATGTATGGAAATCAATACAGGTAATTCATGAGCAAATTGATTTGATAACAAGAACTCAAGTAGAAATTCAAAAGGCCAGGAATTTATTGGGACATATGCCTGAACAGGCCAATAGGCTAATACACTTTTTAAATACAAAGACCAGTGAAGAATTATTAGCACTAGACATTAGAGACAGAACAGGCACCATTCTGACAATCAAAAGAGTTCTAACCATGAAGACCCTGATGCAAAATTTGGAGAGAAAGTGCCAGGACATGCAAGTAGAAATAAATGCTTTCACAGAGAGGTTTCCAACTTTGCAGGAAAAGGGTCTGCCCAGTTTGTTAAACAATGACTACAGACTGATGAAACATGTGGATTATGCTCACAGGTTGAATTCATATGATTCTGATCAAATTAATACATCATCAAGTACTTCAAGATAGAAAATACTCTCGTCTGGGCAAAGCCTGTATGACAACTTAGAAAATCTATTTTATATTGAGCATGAAGTGAAACATCTTTTCACAATCCAGCCCAATTTCTTTAGGTACACGGATGCTGATGAAACTTTAAGAAAACTGCAAAGACACCAATTACCAGATGACCAATGGTGGCAAAGCATGTTAGAGATTCTATAAGCATGTCTTTGATTTCTTTTATATCTTGGCAAAATTGAAAGCTTGTATCACATGGCATAAAGCGGAAAACAGAAAGGGACAAAAATCACGCGGGGCAACAACGTATTAAAGCAGAATCCGATACATCCAAGAAAGCCGGGGCAGCGGCACATAATATCAGTAGAAGATAGCTACCAACCAACTCACTGAGCCTAAAGTCAACATATCTCACCAACTAAAGCAGCCAGCACAACAGCAGTTACTTCTTCATTTATTCCTCCCTGCTTTCAAGATCATTTATTTCTCCTCTTAAGTTGGTGGAATGAGTTATTACTAAGATATTATCTCTTTGAGATATTTTGTAAACATCTTTGTATAAATACCTCCCCAAGTGAAGTATTCGGGGTTGGTGATACATTTCCTAGACTGCGCTGTAACTCTGGAGATTTTTGAATACAAAGACTGTTGAAATCCATTGTTACTGCACCCTCTGAATGTGGAATTGATGCTCAGGGCCCTGTTACAGAATTCTTGAATCGTTTCATGGATCAATAAGTTTCTTCTCACCTATGTCTTACAGTTTTTGTCTTTACTATATCATACATGTTTCATGATCTAAATGATAGAGAAAAAGAATAACTCAGAATTTCCTTGTTTGCACTCTGTGTTCAGTCTCTATTATTTTTAATGTTTTCTTCAGAATTAGAATAAACAGGAATTCTTAAATGCTCCTGTTTCCCCTGGTTCTTTCATCTTGAAAATTAGCCAAGGAATTCTTAACTGCTCCTTAGAAATAATCATCCACTTTCCCTCTATCAACATGATGAAGGATTCTTAATTGCCCTTCACCCACTGACTCCATTCCATCTGATTCTCGCATTTGAAATTGTTCCATGATTGATTATCTTCCTCTGTAGTAACCACCCTTTGTCAAAGAAACCATATCCAGCAATTCATCCTCACATACTCCATTAGCCCAATGGACTAGACTTCTCAAACTTGCATCCCAGTTCTATTGAATATCACCATCCAAAAATCAAAACAAACCCGTGTACTTCATAACTAGCCTAAAATACCTTAAAACAAAGCTAAATTATAAAGAGAGAGCCCTCTCTAGATGCAGGCTGGCTAGAACCTGTATCTAAAAGATTGGTCTGTGGTTACCTCGGCTGTATTCCCTTCTTAGAATTTTCTGAGGGAACAACCTGAGTGATAACATCATTGGTGACTCCGCTGGGGAGCTGAATAAGTATTTGTTACTATTGTTTATCTTTAGATCAGTCCCTTATTTCAACAGATCTTCAGGAAAATTCAGACCTCCTAGAAAAATACTGTCAATAATTATATCCTTCAAATATTTTAAGAAAAAAACCAAATAACGTATTTAGAAGCTGGCTCCAAAGAAGAAGGTTCGGTATACTAGATCAAATCCAGATCCGAATCCCCCACCTGTGTTTCCAAATCCTAATCTATTCCCAAAAGCCTTAATAGCCAGCAGAACCTCATCCAATCTGAGCTTACTCCTGGAAAAGTACCAGTCCTTCCTGCCATTACTGTTGCTTCTCCTAGTTCACCATCAGTACTTCAAACCATCTTTTCCACTCCTTCATCTACAACACATATTTCAACTGTTATCCCTGTTCTTCCGGCTGTTGCACTTATCCCTCCAAATATGGAAAAGCGATATGCTCCCTTACAGTTACCTACAAATCGAGGGGCTATGCTCAAGATTATCAAAGAAAAATCACTTATTTTGATGGTACTGGCACTTACACATCTCAACAACATACCAAGAAAATGATGGATTATTTTGAAAAGTATGAGATTGATGATGACGATGTAAGAATGAAAGTTTTTGTCCAAAGCTTAACTGGAGATGTTAGAACCTGGTTTAGAGCACTACCTACAAACACTATCAATGATCCAGAGGCCCTTTATCAGACCTTCTTAAATAGATGGGAAAAGAAGAAAGACCCTCTTCATATTTTGTCAAGATATGAAAACTTAAAAAGAGGTTCACAAGAAACTGTTCAAGACTACTACCCTAGATTTAACAATGTATACAATGCTATTCCTCAAAATCTTAGGCCTCCACCGGACTTAGCCTTAATCAAGTTCCCCGATGCATTTGACTCTGAGATGGCATACCAGCTTAGGGAAAGAGCTCCTAGAACATTAGAAGAAATGCAGAGCATAGCTGTTAGTGTTGAAGCCAATTTGATTTCTAAACGAAATCGGGCCAGAATTGAAAGAAGAACAACTTTTAAGGAAGAACCATCTGCATTTGAACAAAAAATAGATGCTATCATTAAAGGCATGGACAGACTTGGGGATAGAGTAGAAACCATTGAGAAGAAATCATCTTGGGATGGCCAACCAAGCAATATCGGGAGGA
Source organism: Pinus taeda (assembly GCA_000404065.3). Lineage (NCBI taxonomy): Eukaryota > Viridiplantae > Streptophyta > Pinopsida > Pinales > Pinaceae > Pinus > Pinus taeda. Next base: position 24,210 of record APFE030335869.1, on the reverse strand, counting down.
ATCCAAACTTTAGAAAAAATCAGAACTCTAACACTGGAAAAGTTGGCCCTAACCAAAGCATTAGACCTCCATTCCAAGAAAACTATGCTAAAGCTTCAACTTCTACTGAGTCCACAGAAGACACTCAAATTAACTTAATGGGTCTCAATAGTGAACAACAAATTTTCCTAACCCAAGAAGACCAACAAGCTCACACTCTTGGTCAATTCCAAATTCAATCAGGGGAATCATTTGATTTTAGGGAGGGATATGACACTGCCATCTATGAAGTTCACAAACAATATAATCTAAGAAGTAGGAGAATATATGTCCCTGATGACCCCAAGCAGAAAGAAACCAAACAACCTACCAAAACTAAAATCGAGGACCCTCATATACAAGCTTCTCCTAAACCAATTCTCAACCCAAACAACCCAATAGTTGAAGATGTTTCAGATAAACAACAACCTAATAAACATTCTCCAACTTCTATTTCGTTCAAAGAAATTGGAGAAGAATCTCCAGAAAATGACATAGAAATAACTTCCGTTCATAACAACCTTCCTATAAAAGAAATAAATGTAGAAAGTCCAGCTGAAAAGGAAAACTTTGCTGCCCGAAACACAAAAGTTCAAACAGAAAAACCTTTCAACCTTGAGACCAAAATAGGCAAGTTAAAGATAGCCATTCCACTGTCAGAATTGGCTAAGCATGATATCTATAGAGAACAAATCAGTAGAACACTTCAAATTTCAGAAAACAGAGATGCAGTAAATGTCCTTGACGACCAACCTGAACTAATATTTGGTCCTGAAGTAACTGGAAAATCAGTAGATGGAGGAGTTCCTCCTTTTTACGTAAGTTTAAACATTCATGATAAAATACTTCACAATGCAATGTTTGATTCCGAGGCCTCTCATAATTTGATGCCCAAATCTGTGATGGAGAAATTGGAACTAGACATAACGAGGCCATACAAAGACTTATTCTCTTTTGATTCTAGCCAGGTCAGATGCCTAGGATTGATTAAAGATTTGTGTGTATCATTGGTTCAATAGCCTACCAAGACAATTTTAATGGATGTAGTGGTGGCTGATATTCCACCCAAATATGGAATGTTGTTATCTAGATCTTGGGGTGCCAAGCTTCACGGATCTTTACAACTGGACATGTCATATGCTACATATCAGTATTTGGTCAACCAAAAAGGCTGTACAGAGAAAATTTAATGAAATATGTGGTTAGCAGCCAAGAGAAACCCCAAATTTTTCCCATCTATTCCATGCATTCTGATATGGACTCTTTCATCCTATACAACGCTGAAATTCACCCCCCAACTGATGTCAAGGTTTTGACTGTAGGGCAGGAAAAACTCATAAATGAAAAATCTACGGTTCAAATTCAAGAAATTTCTAGGAACAATGAAATATCAGACACATAAGGAAAACCACATGAAACTGAAAGTCCAAATCTCGCCAGTGAACAAATTTTTAAGACTCATGATACTAGTTATAATCAAGAAATCCTATGGTATTTGGAATTTGATGGATCAGTCAATAAACTAGGGGCAGGAGCAGGGATTTGGATACATAATATGGAGAATGATCATGCTGAGGGACACGCATATAGGTTGAACTTTAGATGCACTAATAACATGGCTGAATATGAAGCCCTCTTACTAGGACTCAAATTGATAAAAAGCTTAGGGGTAGCAAGGGTATCAATTTTGGGAGACTTTGATTTGATTATTCAACAAATGAATGGGAACTTCCTGACAAATGATCTAAGACTAAGATCATACAGAGGGGAAGCAATTGAAATACTCAATACCTTCCTAGAAACACAGCTTGCTAAAATTCCAAGGAAACACAATCTACATGCTCACAGTATATCAACTTTTGCCAGCACTTGTAAACTACTATTTGAGCCTAATCATAATTTTACAGCTGAAATTAAACATAGACCGACTGTACCTAACAACATAAAAAATTGGCAAGTATTTGACAATGACACTCAGATTAACAATTTCTTGACCCTAAAAGAAGAATTTTCCAGCACTAACATAGATACAAGCCCTGCTTGTGAACTTGATCAAATAGTCAAAATTGAAACGCACATTTCAGCTGAAACAGCAACTCAAATACTACATCCTACAAAATTTACCAGCAAAGAGTTGCAAGACCTTGAAGAAATAGACTTTGATGATACTGTTGGAGAAGAATCTGAAGTGATTAATTTAAAGGACAATTGTTTACCTACAGGATTAACCCCTCTTGAGGATATTTTTGACTCTAATGATATTTTAAGGAAACCCAAAATGTAGCCCCTAAATGCAGAGATTGAGGACTGTAATATAGGAACTGAACAAAATCCTAAGTTGATAAAATTGTCCAAAACTTTGCCACATGATCAAAAGATTAAATACGTTGAACTGTTCAAAGAATTCCAGGACGTTTTTGCATGGAGCTATGAAGATATTAGAACTTATGATACTTCTGTAATTCAACATACAATACCCCTTAAAGAAAATCAAAAACCTTTTAAGAAAAAACTCAGAAGGGTCAACCCTATGCTCCTCCCTCTAATTGAAAAAGAAGTCAAAAGAATGTATGAAGCTGGAATAATTGCACCCATCAGATTTTCAGAATGGGTTTCTAATTTAGTGCCCACTAGAAAGAAAACAGGAGAAATCAGACTGTGTGTTGATTTGAGGAATCTGAATAACGTCTCTTTAAAGGACCGCTACCCCTTACCCAAGATGGACCATATTTTACAAAGGGTAGTAGGTGCCTCTGGGATTTCACTGTTAAACGGATTCTCAGGTTTTAATCAGATTTTAGTTCACCCTTATGACCAGGACAAAACAGCCTTCACAACACCGTGGGGAACCTTCAAATATGTGAAAATGCCATTTGGACTCAAAAATGCAGGAGCAACATTCCAATGTGCAATGGACATAGCTTTTGCTAAAGAAATTCATGGTTTTCTAATCATATACCTAGATGATCTCACTGCATTCTCCAAATCAGATCAGCAACACCTAGATCATCTCAGACAAGTGTTTTTAATCTGCAGAAAATATGGTATATCACTAAATCCAAAGAAGCCATTGTTTGGCCTAGAAGAAGACATTAGAATCGATCTTGACAGAATACAAGCCATTTTGCAAATTCCTCACCCCAGAAACATCAAAGAACTTCAAGCCTTCCTTGGAAAAATAAACTTTTTAAGAAGATTAATACCCAATCTGGCCGAATTAATCAGGCTGTTAAAGAACATGTTAAAAAGGATTCCAAGGTAAAATGGACAGTGGAAGCTAAACAAGCCTTTGAAGAAATCAAAATAGCTCTGACTCAAACACCAGTCCTAACAAGCCCAAAATTTGACAGAGAGTTTATAATATTTTCGTTTGCATCAGAACATACTATTGCTGTTGTTTTGCTACAAAAAGACGATCAAGGATGTGAAAAACCCATAGCCTTCTTTAGCAAAGCACTGAGGGATGCACCTTTGAAATACCCAATCATGGAAAAACAAGCTTATGCACTGGTGAAAGCCATCAAAGATTTTAGGGTCTACAAACTATATTCTCATTTAATAGCTTATGTACCGAGCATTGTTGTCAAATATATCCTAACCCAAGAGGGGATTGAAGGAAAAAGAGGTAAATGGATTGCTACTATATTAGAATATGACATTGAAATAAAACCTACAAAGCTTGTACAAGGACAAGGACTAGCTAAACTCATGACTGAAATCAATTGCCAAGCCTTAGATATTAATGAACTAGATAATGAATAGGAGATGGTGACTCCACAAATCAGTCAAGCCTTCCTAGAATCATCTCGGTATGCTGATATATGTTTTGTATTAATAAACCTACAAGCTCCTCCAGGATTATCCAGAACAAAGAAAAGGTTTATAAAAATGAAAGCTTTAAAGTTTTGTATTTTAGATGGTGCTCTCTTTTGGAAGAATCATGAAGGTGTTTTATTAAACTGTCTGATAAAAGATGAAACTAACAAGGTACTTAAAGAACTCCATGCAGGGGATTGTGGCGGACATTTGTACTGGAAATCAATTGCTGATAAGATCCTAAGGGTTGGATGTTATTGGCCCACCCTGTTTGCTGATGTGAAGAAATTTGTGATATCTTGCCATAAATGTCAAATCTTTGAAGGCAAGAGAAAGCTTCTACCTCTGCCCCTTAAACCAATTTCCACTGAAAGACCATTTCAACAATGGGGTTTAGACTTCATTGGAGAAATTCATCCTCCTTCATCCGGTCAACATAAGTGGATTTTGACTGCCATAGACTATTTCACCAAGTGGATAGAAGCCATCCCTTATAGACAAGCTAATGATTCAATCATCATGCAATTCTTAGAAACCAACATTCTGTCCAGATTTGGCTGTCCTGAAAAGATTATAACAGATAATGCTGCTGCTTTCAAATCCAAGAGAATGATCAACTTCTGTCACAAGTACCACATTACCTTAGGCCACTCTACAGCTTATTACCCTCAAGGTAATGGTTTAGCTGAGTCATCCAATAAAAGTCTGATCAATATCATCAAGAAAGTGTTGGAACAAAACAAGAAAAACTGACATAAGAAGCTTATCAGTGCACTATGGACAGACAGATTGACTACAAAGAGATCCATTGGAACAAGTCCCTATGAATTGGTTTATGGCATGGAAGTTGTATTCCCTTCATCTTTGGGAGTCCCTGTAATGAAGTTACTACAAGAGATGCAAGTAGAACCCAATGATATTCAGAGAAGAATAAATCATACAATTTATTTACAGCAAACCAGAGAAGAAGTATATCAAAGATCTCAGGTGCTATAAGAAAAGCTCAAGAAGATATTTGATAAGAGAACCAAAGCAGAGGATTTCTACATTGGAGATAAAGTTTTGCAGTGGGACTCTAGAAGAGAAGATAAAGGAAAACATAGAAAGTTCGACTTTCTATGGAGAGGACCTTTTATCATCCAGGCTATATAAGGAAAAAATACTTATTTTTTAAAGAGCCTAGATGGTACAGAAGCAGAAGATGGACCAGTTAATGGTCGAATGCTAAAACATTATTTTGGTCCAGTTTGTTGATATATCAGGATTCTAACTTGTACATAAAGATGTCTAATTTCTGTAGTATTATTACAGCCACAAGAATAGAAAGCAATGTACTCCAAATTTTGAAGAACAATCAAGGAACTTTATCACTTTTTTGTCCCACCTATTTGTTTAGTTTATCTGAAATGGTAGAAATTTTGAGGACCGAAAATATGAAAACAAAGCAGAGGTATGATTGTTTGGATCAACTCATGAGAGATGAATAAGTTTTACATAGTCTTCGGTACAACGTGTTCTTTTACAGCAAAGGAAGGATTTCAGAATGCAGCAAGAATTGTACATAAGGCTGTCTGACCTGTTGTTCTTGACTTTTCACCAGGAAAAGCCATCCCCAAGTGGAGCCAGTGTTATGCTCCTATACCAATAGGTGTCATATTTCATGATTGGTTGGTGAAAGTCCCTAATATGTTCATCATTTCTCTACTGAAAAGCTTTCCATATTATCAGAAGAAATTAAAAAATTAAAAAATGAAAAGAGGGTATGCCCTAAAAGAAAAATCAAAGGGAAAAAAGAAAGAAATGGTCAAGAAAAAATAAAGGAAATGAACCCCAACCAAATAGACCAAGAAAGTGAGCAAGTCCAAATGCCACTGCTATTCCATGTTCTGTAAATATGAGTTTCATGTGCAGCATGTTAAAATCTATACTGAAACTGATGAATAGCCGAACAACTTAATCTTGGCTAGTTCATGTGTCAATTTCTTGTTTTAGAGATAGAGAATAAAGTCTGTCCAAACTGTTCAATCTTGGCAGACAAGTAGATAGGTAGAGAAGCAAGGAGTTCAACTGCTTAATCTGAGCCCTTGGAAGAGATAAGGTTAGACTTAGATAGGTTTATCATGTAAAGAAAAGAAAAGCTAAAAAAGGGTTTGCTAATCCAAGTGCACCCAAGGAAAGGAAGAAAAATGTTAGGAACAATAGGCTTGGTAGGCAGTTTTGGAGTTGCAGAAGCATGCTTATGGTTATTTTTTACCTCTCGAAGATGTTCATCATTTTGTTATCAGGAGTACCATGGCAGCTGGTGGGTTATAAATCAAGTGAGGCATGACTAACTTCCCTTCACACTTCTCCCAAAAAAATCACTCACTAACCTCCCCCTAAGGACATTGAGATCCACTCAATATTCCTAGATCACTCCATTTCATGAGAATGTTTAAGCAAAATAACATTTTTCTTTGGGCCAAGAAGCCACATTTCTTGTGTAAAACTTATGTTTCCTCCTAAGCCTGAGTTATCAAACCTTATAGCTTGGTGCTTCTTCTCAAACCCATATTAATTCCTAACATATATTATATAAATCCCTATATTTTTCCCCCTGCCCGTATTATGTAAACATATGGAAAAGCCCCAAAATCTAATATTCGCTGCCCCAGTTTAATTATAAACCATAAATCACTGCTTAAAAAAGGGAATTGATGGTTCAACCGGGGCCATTAACAACCCTCCGCGTACAAAGTATTGGGATTTATTTAACCTTTGGTTAAATAAATAGCCAAACCTGCATCCCAAACGATCAAATAACCACGAAACCATTGGAAAAACGTTTCATTTAATGGTGGGTCCCCACATCGTAACCCTCTGTCGTCTCTGCAAAGCGTCAACCGTTGGATCTAGGCTTCCCCATCCAACGGCCTAGATTGATACCGCGCGCCCCCCTCCATCCAATATTTACCATCCAGGGAGCCAGCGATTTTACAACCATACCAAAGATGCGTGGCGCCCTCCCGTAGTGTTCGCTGCCCTCCCCACCAAAACCACCCTAGCCCAAAAGCGGTGTGGGCCAATACCGCTTAGTGCCCTCCCGCTGACCCCGCTCGATGACGTCATCATCACATCAGCGCCACATCACCCCGCTACACAACAAAATATCACGTCATGCTGATGTCACCCAACCAAAAAGCACCAAAAGCCCGCCAAAGTCAATTTTTTATAAAAGGTCATGAAAACGTCATTTTCACTCACTTTCACTTGTTTCTTTCTATGTAACTCTTGCATGCCATTTATGTCCAATGGCTACAGAAGCTCCAGTCCACCACCACAACTAGCAGAGTCTAGCAGCATGCTCAGCACTCCATCATTCAGCCTACATCTACTCAGTCTGTCTCTATATTCCAGGTATTTATTGACTTTACTAGTAACCCTGTAAATTCCACTTTTTTAACTTAAAGTTCTTCCCGTGAGAGCCAAATTCAAGAGAAGAATAGTCTATTAGCCCACTGAAATACACCAGAATTGTCATCCTGCCCATTTTTCCCACAGAATTTCAACCCCAGTTCAAAAGCATAGAGAATTGAAGAATGGAGGCCCCCGTAGCCCTCAATGTCACGCCCGTCAATGCGCCACATAAAGATTTAGAATGGTTACCCCTAGCTAATAGGGATTTCCAGATTAAAGATTTAATTGGTCACAAGCCTCACCTCCAAGCTTTTTGTGAAATTAGGAATTCTTACCGCAGCAATACTGATGTCTATGGAATATGGGAATCCAATGTGCCCATGTACTATCTCCCCTTAGTAAATGTGTTCCCTGATATTATCCACTTATGTTGTGCCAATTATGACCCTACTCAAAGAGCAGTTATGTCTCCATCTGGAACTGTCCTCTTTTGTATTACTCCTGAATCTATAAATGAGATGCTACACTTCAAGCCCACTCAGCCTCTGGCTCCTCTTTCCATGGGGTTCTTGCTTGACCAAGGTGCTAAATTGCCAAATTCAGAGATAACCAGAATAGCTCAATTATTCATGAAGCCAAATTACCAGCCCTAGCAACCTCCTCCTTACCTGGATTCTTAGTTCACTAAAGCAGGAAGATTCCTTGTTGACATGATAGCCTATAGCTTGGGATTCAAAACCAGTGAATTTGTTGATGACACCACATTGTTTCTCTTGTCAATATTTACTCGAGGGCAACCCCCTGCTATCAAATATGATTATGCCACCTTCATAGCTGATAAAATACATGAGCAATTCATGAGCCTGGACAGAGAAGGAGTTTTTCAGTACACATCATACATATATCATCTGTTTCTGTACTATCAAACAGAAAGCTTCCAATTTCCCACCAGAAATTTGGATTTTAAAGGAGAGGGAAGGTCTGTAATCTTCTGGACCTCAGTCTTCCACTATATCTATGACTCCCCTTATACATACTGTGAATTCATTGACTTGTTTATACATCCAGCCTCCTCTCTACTGATGAGAACTCCTCCTGCTAGACTCTCTAGTGATATGCAGAAGATTTTACAGCTCTCCAAAAGCTACAGAATAGGTGATTGGTAATTCTACCAGAATCACATAGAACTCAGATTTTATGGATGTGAGCTATGCCCTTTCAAATTTCCCAAGTATGTACCTATGAGGTTATTTGCTTTAGAGTATTTCAGGCAAATGATCAGTGCAGATTTGACACACTTTTGCAATGCTAAGAAAAAGGCTCAGCTGAAAATTAAAAACCAACTAGGCCCCTTTATTGTCCATATGAGGGAAGCATGGGAGGAAGCTGAGCAGATTTTAGGCGAACAACTTAAGCTGAAACAAAGTTTCTATTCGGCACCATATGACCCCAATCATTTCATAAGTTATAGAAAAGTAGAAAACAGGCTGTCAACATACGTCCATCATAAGATCCCTCAAATTCAACAGTATGCTAATCAACAAGAATGGATAGAAGGCACATTAGTTTAAGAAATTACTGAGGAAGAGAAATTGGAAAAAGCCATGAAAGATCTTGAGAAAACGCTTGACTTGGACTCTTTTGGACAGGTATCCTCAAGCTACCTCGGCACACAGGAGGTGACACATCCTTTGCTAGGACTTCTCAGCAGCCCACACAAAAAGCTAGCACAGGGTTAGCAAAAGGCAAGGAGGTAGTAGATACAAAGCAAGACATAATGACAGACCAGCCAGAAACATCAAAGGAACAAGGCCATGAGCAAGTTCCTCTAGCACAAACAAAGGCACCAGAAATCCCTGCACTACAAACTCCTCTAAATGAGGAAAAAAGCAAGAAAAGGTACAGATAAGAAGACACACCGATCAACGGTTTTACATAGCAACCAGGGGAGAAAAGGAAAATATTAGACCCCCTATCAGAGGAGGAGTTCATTGAGGAGACCACAGACAGTTTAAGGGGAGAAAGAATGGTCAACCAGGATACATCCCTGGTCATAGAAACATCGGCTACTTCACACAGGCAGGAGATTGAAAGATAGCATAGTGTTGAATTTTCATCCACCAAGCCACAAAGCAAGCAAGGTTCTGACATTAAGAGAACATTCACTGAAATAAAGGCAAAGAATGACCCAATAAGAATTCAACTTTATAATCACTTGCTGAAGATGGCCCCCACAAATCAACAAAGGTTAATGTCAGCATATGACATTCAAGAAGGAAAAATGATCCTTGGCCACTTTAAGCCTAAAATGCAGCAGCCACAGTCAGCTGCTGATTATATCAGGACCAATCTGGGAGTTTTGGCTAAAGACATTCATCCAATGTACCAGATTGAGTTGCATAAGAAAACGGGAGAAATGGTTTACTCCACATTGGCAGACAAAGCATTATTGGCTCACAAATTACAAAATTCATTGAACATCACCTCTGCCCAATTGGATTTAGAAAAGGCTTCCTCTATAGCCAAGGATAACAGGATCAAATCCTTGGAAGAAATTATCATAGAGTTGGGACACAATCCCAAAGATTCCAAGGGCATAAAAGCATTGATAAAAAAGAAGGAAGAGGACATTACTACCCTCAGGAAGAAACTGAACCTGCCTATTACTATGCATCCCCAAACTACAGAGGTTATTGAGCAGAAGTCATAGGAAGACATGATGGACCTGCTAATGAAAATGAATGAGAGATTGGCAGAAACAGAGCAGACATTAGAGAAAGCACTACAAGAGAAGCAGGGAGAGTCGGCCTCCCAACCACCTGAAGTAGCTGCAACAGTCACAACTGCTCCTTCTACAATTACAACAACAGTGCCTCCCACAGTCCCAACTTCAGCAGCATAGATCACCACAGGTACTTCAGCAACAACACCAGGCAACAGTACGGCCATGACAACGGAAAAATTGATAAGAGCCATGGAGGAATTAAAACTCCAAGTGTCATAGATGAAACAAGTCAAAGAGAAGTTGGCCAAGATTGAACAAAGTTATGACAAATCCAAAATGACTGTAGCTGAAAAAACAAGAGAGGTAAAAGCATTGGAAAACAAATTAAGATCCTTAGAAAAGGATCTCTCTCTGCATAAACCTCTAGCAGAAATTAAAGGAATCTTGTGGGCCAACATTGTACAATCCCTTACTGATGTATGGAGATCAATACAAGTAATTCATGAGCAAATTGATTTAATAACATCAGCTCAAGTAGAAATTCAAAAGGCCAGGAATTTATTGGGACATATGCCTGAACAGGCCAACAGGCTAATATACTTTTTAAATACAAAGACCAATGAAGAATTATTAGCACTGGACATCAGAGACAGAACAGGCACCATTCTGACAATCAAAAGAGTTCTGGCCATGAAGATCCTGATGCAGAATTTGGAGAGAAAGTGCCAGGACATGCAAGTAGAAATAAATGCTTTCACAGAGAGGTTTGCAACTTTGCAGGAAAAGGGTCTACCCAATCTGTTAAACAATGACTACAGACTGATGAAACATGCGGATTATGCTCACAGGTTGAATTTATATGTTGCTGATCAAATTAATACATCATCAAGTAATTCAAGAGAGAAAGCACTTCCGTCTGGGCAAAGCCTGTATGACAACTTAGAAAATCTATTTTATATTGAGCATGAAGTGAAACATCTTTTCACAATCCAGCCCAATTTCTTCAGGTACACAAATGCTGATGAAACTTTAAGAAAATTGCAAAGACACCAATTGCTAGATGACCAATGGTGGCAAAGCATGTTAGAGATTCTATAAGCATGTCTTTGATTTCTTTTATATCTTGGCAAAATTGAAAGCTTGTATCACATGCCATAAAGTGGAAAACAGAAAGGGATGAAAATCACGCGGGGCAATAGCGTATTAAAGCAGAATCAGATACAGCTGAGAAAGTCGGGGCATCGGCGCGGAATATCAGTAGAAGACAACTACCAGCTGACTCATTGAGCCTAAAGTTAACATATCTCACCAACTAAAGCAGCCAGCACAACAACAGTTACTTCTTCATTTATTCCTCCCTGCTTTCAAGATCATTTATTTCTCCTCTTAAGTTGGTAGAATGAGTTATTACTAAGATATTATCTCTTTGAGATATTTTGTAAACATCTTTGTATAACTACCTCCCCAAGTGAAGTATTCGGGGTTGGTGATACATTTCCTAGACTGCGCTGTAACTCTAGAGATTTCTTAATACAAAGGCTGTTGAAATCCATTGTTGTTGCACCCTCTGAATGTGGAATTGATGCTCAGGGCCCTATTACAAAATTCTTGAATCGTTTAATGGATCAATAAGTTTCTTCTCACCTATGTCTTACAGTTTCTGTGTTTACTATATCATACATGTTTCATGATCTAAATGATAGAGAAAAAGAATAACTCAGAATTTCCTTGTTTGCACTCTGTGTTCAATCTCTATTATTTTTAATGTTTTCTTTAGAATTAGTATAAACAGGAATTCTTAAATGCTCCTGTTTCCCCTGGTTCTTTCATCTTGAAAATTAGCCAAGGAATTCTTAACTTCTCCTTAGCAATAATCATCCACTTTCCCTCTGTCAACATGATGAAGGATTCTTAATTTCCCTTCACCCACTGACTCCATTCCATCTGATTCCAGCTTTTGAAATTGTTCCATGATTGATTATCTTGCTCTATAGTAACCACCCTCTGTCAAAGAAACCATATCCAACAATTCATCCTCACAGACTCCATTAGCCCAATGGACTAGACTTCTCAGACTTGCATCCCAGTTCTATTGAATATCACCATCCAAAAATCAAAACAAACCCGTGTACTTCATAACTAACCTAAAATACCTTAAAACAAAGCTAAATTATAAAGAGAGAGCTAGAACCTATATCTGAAAGATTGGTCTGTGGTTACCTCGGCCGTATTCCCTTCTTAGAATTTTCTGAGGGAACAACCTGAGTTATAACAGAAGGATCAAGAGGGATTTCTCCCTTGCTCTATAATGGGGTCAAGCTTCAGAGACAGGGCTCTAGTTTACAATGTTTAAAGGTGGAAGAAAACACTCCTTTTGCCATTTCCTCCTCAAGTGATGTCAATCCTCCATTCAATGTTATTTCTAGTAAACATGTTTAACCCCTCATTGTTGAATACTATTTATTAATTCATAATACAATTTTATATTCCACTGGATCTGGGAAAAATAAGGAGACATGCTCTAAGACATCTATGCCTAATGATTCATACCATACAAATGTTCCTCCTCTCTTTAACCCCTATTTCCCTCCCCTCAAACCTCTGCCTTCCTCATCCTCTTTCACCAACCCAACACTAATGATGGGGGGTCATCTCAAATCTCCTTTTTTCTTGAGTTCCATTCTCAATTGCCCTGCTCTGCCAACCACTTCGACTCTTTGTTCGATAAGCAATCGACCAGTTCTTAAGGATTTAAAATTAAATAACAGGCATATCAACATTGCAGCGAAAGAAGTTTTGATGTCGGTTACTGGGTATTTCTACAGCTAAAGCCATTTAAACAAATGTCTCTCAAGCAAGCTAAGAAGGATAATAAATTATCACCAAAGTATTATGGTTCGTACAAGGTGTTGCAAAAGATTGGTACTATGGCATATAAATTGGAGCTTCCTGCAGCTTCCCAAGTGCACCCATTTTTCAATGTTTCATGCTTAAAGAAGGTTATAAGTGACAAGCTCCCAGTTCAAACAATATTAACAGAACTTGATGAGGAAGGAGAAATCATATTGGAACTTGAAGCAGTCACAGAAACAAGAACTCGATAGCTATGAAATCGATCAATTTCAGAGTATCTCATCAAGTGGAAGAACTTACCTGCTAAAGATTCCACATGGGAGAATGAGAATTTTATACAGAAGCATCCAGAACTACTCAAGCATTGAGGACAACACTTTTTTGAAGGAGAGGGGCATGTTAGGTCCCTACAATATAAGTGATTCTCCCATTACTATTGTCATTGTAAACCTTATTTTTATTGTTGTGCCTTTATATTATTATTGTTATGTCGGCTTTGAATATATTGTGACCCCTTAGACTCCTATATATAGAAAGGAGGTTTTGTCATTTGTATCATCCAATAATTGTTCATTTATGTAATGTAAAGGAGGTTGCCCCCTCGAAGAGGCTAATTTTGAAGTCGTTGATCTATCTTTTTTCTATTTTGTGAGTTGGTTGCATAACATTGACTTGGTCTTGATGGGAGCCCTAGTTTGGTCTTTGGTCTTGGAAGAATCCTTTGAATTGATTCCATTAGAAGATAAGTTCTTGCACATTTTTCCCCTTGAAGGGGTTTTTCCCTAACTTGGAGTCTATTTCTTATGTTCATGTGATCTATATTATTTTTTGCATTTACTTGATGATGAGAACATAAGCATAAATAATGAGAAGAAGAACTTAATGTCACAAGGAAAAGATAAATTAAAATGTTTCCCTAATCAGTTTTACAACATGGTATCAGAGCTAAAGTCAAGACATAGGAAGTTGGAAGATCAATGTTGAAAAGTTATATTGTGTCCCTTTATGTGATTATCTTGAGGGTTGTAGAGATTAGGAGCATGGACGAACGGGTGATGATCAAATATGAATTGTTGGTGCATGATTTCAAGTAGTATTTTCTCTCTATTCTAAAGGCCTAGCTCTATGGATTTATTGCAAAAAGGTCAAGCCCCATACAATGTCTAGAAGGGATACTAAGAATGCCAACTCAAGGTTGGAAAATAGCCCAGGTTGTAACGTATGGGAAAAAAAAGAAAATGGTGACATTTTTTGGCATATCTCTGAGGCATATAGGAAGTCCATTCAAGGCCATAAGGTTCTTTTCACTTGATAAATATAGGTCAAGACTTTAGTAGTGAAGTAGTCTTGTACATGAGACCAAGGGCCTTGAAAAGGTTGAAAGGGTTCACCCTAGACAACCTTATCATCATTTTTCAGAGATATGAAAGGCTGGGTAAGAGGCCAAATTTATGCCAAGGGTCTTGTAAGGAAGGATGGAGAGGTTGCAAAGAAATTTTAAGATCTATAATCACCTTTTTGAGAGGACGAATTGAATTTCAGTAGGGTAGAAATAGTCATTTTAGCCAAGAAGCACCTAGTAGAAGAAACTAGGCCAGCTTGTGTTGAAGGCCTTACAGGTCTATTCTAAAAGCATATACAATAAATATGATAAACCCTAACCAAAAGTTAAACTGAAAAATATTCAATAGTCTAGAAGCATCCCTCCATCCAATGAAAAATATTCTTTGAATACAAGATAAAACTGCAACTTGGAAAAACATTTTAAGTCTAGCTTCGAGACTTTATCGTGAATATGAGAAGCCCTAGTGTGAGGGTTGATATTCAGAAGTACCTATTCCATAGGAAGGATGTTTTCAAATATTTCTTGAAGCAACATGTTATAATGGAGTTCTAACAGTTTCCTTAAAGGTGGTGATGATGAAAGGATTGTGGTAGTAACAATGCCTTGGATGGTGAGATCAAGAAGAAGGCTTTGAAATAACCTCCAGTGATCATGGAAGACAAAGGTATGTAGTCCTTGAGGTAGGTGGATTTCTAAGAATAGTATTTGTAAAGGGTTTGCATAAAATGTATTAGGGTTTTAATGCATATTTAACTCTAGGGTTTGTATGCTTCATCTTGTCGAAGGTTTTTTTGTATCTAGGGATTGCAAACCCTAGATACTGCCTGGATTAGAAAAACCCTAATTATGTGGAAACCTGTTGTGGTCACCAACAACTCCCCTCCTTATGAAGTGTTATTTCTAAATACTAAATAAGTGGGGACCCTCAGTAAAAAAAAAAAATTAGTGTTATATTTCCTTTTAGATGAAACTTACAACATCATGGACTTAGGAAAATACCTTTGAAGAATCTAAAAACCTAAGTTTCATAATGAAGAAAGTAAATTCACTCCTTAAGAAATATCGCATCGCTCAAAGAATGATAGGGTACCTTCTAATGAGTTAAAATGATAAAAAACGCGAGATTGCGACGCGAAACTTCATCGCATCGCATACATTAAAGAAACACTCACATTGAAAAACTTTAAAATCGCCGATATGCGATATCGCACATCGCGCATCGCAAAAAATCACATGAATTACACATAAGGATTATAATGATTAAGCGATATTACGATACTGTGAAGTTCCGATGTTGCGATACTGCGATACTGCAACCTTGCGATAGAACAGCACAATGCAATTGCGGTAATGCGATACAACGATCTGCGATATCGCAAAGCAAAATCGTAAGACCTCTCCATCGCAATTGGTTCTGGCTCATTATTCGAGAAAACTTTTTTAGGCCAAGAACTGGTCATGCACTTCAATGCGAATCAATGAGTTGTTGCCAGTTGTTAATGAAGTATGGTGTTGTGTTTTTCGAAGAACTAGTTCACGTAAGGTGGCGTGTTTTGCATATCTTCGGCATTTAAAGTTTTCTTGTCATTATTTTTATCATTACTTCCACCTCAATTGTAAACTGCAGGAACAAAGGACGAAGCGTTATGTAAGGCAGTATGCAGAAAACTATGAGGAGGAAAGGCAGTACCCCAATGTCCATTTCGGAAGGCACACTTAATCCACTTAAGGGAGAGAAAGAGCCGCAGAACTCTTCTAAGGCATCCATCACAGATTTCTCATATACAGCGATGGTTGAATGGGTACTGAACGATGCTGATACCAGAAACAGACAGTTTAATGCTCAGGGTCAAGAGCTCACGGAATCACTATTTTTACAAATTTTGAGCTTTATATCCGATAAGAGAAAAAGGCGCAAGAGGCGAAAACGCATCAGGGAAGCCCGGATCAAGAAACAGAGGTAGTTTCTGATGTGCGATTAGCACTTAGAAAACTTGCTCGAAAAGGAAGGCTCCTAATTACTCAATCACCTGCAAGCCCCGAAAATTGCAAGAAAGCAGCGATAGAAACAAACTGGAATAAGAAAACTAAAGGAAAAGCAGAAGCAGTCCAAGGGTTAACCAAGTTCAAATGGGATTATTACCAGGTATACATGGTAATGCCACATAGTCATTGGATGACTCTCAAGTATATCATCAATTTTACTGAGAGGATAATGCCAGCTCTTGCCGATTCTGTTTGTTTAACTCAACCAAAGACGGAAGACAGTCAGCCGACTTCACTCAGGAAAATACTAAATGCTTGCGACGTTAAGGAGCAAATTTAGAAATAGTTAGATATTAGATTTAATTTTAGAAATAGTTTTGCTTAGAAAGAGGACGATCATTTAAACCGAATCCTGAATTTCTGTAAATAAGTTATTTAGTTAGTAGTATTTAAACCCTTCTCATGCATTTAGAGAAGGGTCCAGAAATTTATCAAAAACTTGTTCTCAGAACATGCACTTTTGCACCCTCAGAGGAGGTTTTGGTGAATGAATGGAACAAGGTTTATTTGATATTTGCATTTGATATCTGCTACTGATGT
>APFE030335864.1:36713-81263 GCA_000404065.3 Pinus taeda | reverse complement strand
CCTCTTTTCTATATATAGGAGTCTAAGGGGTCATAATGTAATCAGAGCCGACATAACAATAATAATGTAAGGGCACAATAATAACAATAGTGGGCTTCTATGGGGCACAATAGTGATAATATGGGCACTACATGGGTACATCAATATAATAAGGGGGTTGTACTAATAACAATAAGGGGTTACACTAGTAGGATAGGAGCCTAACAGATAGTGATGGATTCCATATGGCATTCCAAGTTCAGTTTGGTTGCGATCAGAGCACCTCTTTTGGTGTGATCACGGTTTGGTTAGGGTGGAGGTGGTTTAACCTCTGGATTCCCTTGGTTGTTCTTGGATTGGATTTCTATGAGATCCCACATTCATGCTTGGAATATGGCACAGGGGTGACTCGTTGAAAGAGAGATTTGGTTCAACCATGTCTATGGTCGGGTGGTTCAGCCATGTCTATGGATTCAGACTTTTATTGTGCTTTTATTTATTTATGTTAAGTTTATATATATCTTTGCCCGGTGATCTATTTTATATGAATTAATGCTTTATTTCTGTGTGAAACAAATAGATCTATAATATTTATGCATAATAAGTATAATTAACGCCCTTCACGGAGCTCGGGAAGTTATTAAATAGATCTTCTATAATTAACTGATCGGAAAGGATAGATCTCCACAAAGGCGGATCTAGGTCATAAAGGATATATAATATATAGTTTATTGCGCGAAAGTAGTGAATCTGTATCTTTTATGCATGTTAAGTACAATCAGGTACCTTCGCGAAGGTCTGAAGGTCATTTCGATAGAGTTGCAGTATTTAACAATCAGAAGGAACAGATCTGTGCGAAGGCATATCTAAGCTATAATATCCTTAGAAAGACCATCGCATAAGCCTCTAGATGCAGAAACCTGGTTCTAACATCCCCCAATACTGCTTTGGGTAAGACTGTAGCCTGCACTACACAGGTTTCCTCTGAAAGGGCCAGTAGTTAGTGCTTTGTTGGTTGGCGCGAATAACTCTAAACCTGGGTCAGTCCCCCTTAAGCCAACAACATGCACCAGTGCTATATATTGTGGATCAAGACAAGGAGTTTTCAGTGTGTACAGATGCTTGTAAGAGAAGACTTGGTGGAGTTCTCATTCAAGAAGGCCAGGTAGTGTGATATGAGTCACAAAAATTGAATGAGCACGAGCAAAACTATCTAACGCATGATCTTGAGCTAGCAGTGATTATACACGCATTGAAGATGTGGAGGCATTGCCTTCTTGGCAGGAGCTTTAGATTGATGAGCGATCATAGTGGGTTGAGATATTTGTTTGATCAGTTAAATATGAATGCCAGGCAAGCTAAATGGTTGGCTATCCTTAGTGAGTTCGACTTAGAGATCAGATACATCAAAGGGAAGGAGAACCAGGTTGCAGATTCCCTTAACAAGAAGGTATAGTTAAATCATATAGCAACTATGAGCTCTTATGGGACATAGTTATAGGATAGGATCTTGCAGGCAGGAGAGTGAGATGAAAAATACATGGAGATTATGCACAGGTTATAGCAGAGCACAAGTACAGGTACAGGGGAAGGTACAGGTATAGGTACAGGTGATCAGGATGTAGACTATCATATCAGGGTAGATGGTTTGGTGAGATTTAGAGATAGGACCTATGTATTGAATTGTAGTGAGCTCAAGAAGATTATTTTGAGGAAATTTCATGCCAAACCATACTTGGGTCATCCAAGATATCAGAAGACGTTGATGGTGTTGAAGAAGTTCTACTATTGGCTGAATCTGAAGAATGAAGTGGCATGTGGCTAGATTTTTAGATTGTTAGAAGGTCAAGGTGGAATGTAAGCATATAGGTGGTTTACTACAACCTATGGTGATTCCAGAATGGAAATGGGAGGTCATTTCTATGGAGTTCATCACAGGTCTTTTGAGAAAAGTGAGGCAACATGATTCTATTATGGTCGTGGTTGAAAAAGTGAGCGAGGTAGCTCACTTCATTCTAGTAAATACTACATATTTAGCCAGTGAGGTAGCACAGGTGTTCATTAGAGAGATGGTGAGACTGCATGGTGTTCCAAAGCAGATTGTATAGGACAAGGATGCAAAGTTCACTTCCAAGTTTTGGAAGGAGCTATTTGCAAGTTTGGGCATAGAGTTGGCCTTCATCATAAATTATCATCCATAAACAGATGGACAAACAAAGAGGGTCAACAAGATCTTAGAGGATATGTTGAGGATGTATGTTAGGCACCAACAGAAGAAATTGGAGGAGTATCTTCCATTGGTTGAGTTCGCATACAACAATGGTTATCAAGAGTCATTAAGGATCATTCCTTTCAAGGCATTGAATGGACGGATTTGTAACACTCCCATCGGCTGGAGTGAGCTAGTGAACATGGTACTTAGTAAACCCGACTTGTTGGCAGACATGGAGTAGGAAATGTAGGTTATAAAGAAGAATCTAAAGGAAACGCGAGATAGAAAAAAGATTTATGTGGATCAACACGGAGTTTTCAAGGACTTTTAGGTTGGGGAACATGTGTATTTGCACATCAAGCCGAAGAAAAGCTCTTTGAGGATTGGTTCATGTGCCAAGTTGGCACCACGGTATTTCGGCCCTTTCAAGATCCTTGAGAGGATTGGACCAGTGAAATATCGACTTTCTCTACCTCCAATAGTGAAATTCCTTGATGTTTTCCATATTTCATTGCTTAAGAAGTATATAAAGGGTGGTGATCATGTTATTGATTGGTCTGTATGTAGGCGGAGCATGAAGGAGATTTTTCAGTTGGAGCCTCAGTGCATATTGCAGTGGAAACATCTCATGATCAGGAAAAAAATCCATAGAGAAAGTTAAAGTGTAGTGGAAGCACTTTGGGCCTAAAGAAGCTACATGGGAGATGGTGGATGAGATGCAGGCCCTGTATCCTTCATTGTTTTCCAGTTGAGGCAAAACAGTTTTGGTTTAATGTTGGTATATGTTTGGCATATGTTTTGTTGATGTTTTTGTATATGTATGTATATGTATATGGATGTAAATACCACCATGAGCTAAGTTATAAATCTTCAATAAGTGGTATGTGTGTCATATTATTATGGTTGTTATATTGTCATGTTGTCATGATTTTTCTCTTTTAAGCAGGTCTTTCATTATAAATACTGCAACAAGCTACTCCATGGGAAATATTTTTGGTTTTCAGTGGTTTTTCTGAGGTCATGGTGTGGTTTAACATCAAGGGCAGTGTTCCCCAAGGGGAAGGGTTCTGTAACAACCCTCGTGAAAATTTCATGTAATAAAAGTTAATAAAGGAAAAATAAGACCACGGCTAAGGGACACTTATTCCAAGTTGAATGTTGGAAAAGACATCTTATTGGGCATCACTAGATGTGTGTTTTGGCTAAGGAAATTTTGAAAAGGCTAAGGCAAAGGGATTAAAAGGAAAAAAGGCATTTTTGGCACATTTATTAATGAAAATAAAGGAAAATACGAGAAAAGGAAGGCAAAAGGTCACAGGTTGCCTGTGAGGAGGAAATTGAAGGAAAATAATGGAAAATGAATAAAATAAAGGCATCATTAATAAAAAGGCTTCTGAGGATCAGTGGGTAAGATTTTTCTAACCTTTTATCAGTTCAAGTTTGGAGCTCTCTCATTATTATCTCTCACTCTCTCTCACTCTTGATCACTTAGAGTTTTCTTGGAGCACCATAGATTTGGATCAAGGAAGGAAAAGCAAGCAAAGGGGAAGGAAGGAAACCAAGGATCAAGGAGCAAGAGCAGGATAAAGCAACTTCAATAGGAAAATTTACAGGTAACCTTTTGTATGTGTGATTTCCTAACTAGTTTGGACATGCATGGATTTGTATGTTGGTGTATGGTTCTCTTGCAGTTGGTGGCATGGTTTTGTGAGGTTATGATAGTGGTTTCATCCTAGCCTTGCATTTTTCGAGATGCCATGGTGTTGGGATGTTTATTTCGGTTTTGATATTTGGCTTGCCCGATGGATTTCAGAATCTAGGGAAAAGGTGGTCTCAAGGTTCACTTTCCAAAGGTCTAGGAATCCCTTGACCAGTTTTGGTGGGATACATGGTAATGCCTGAGGGAGAAGTCTTGGTTTAGGGCCTAGTGATTCAGGTTTGGATTATGGTAATGCGTGAGAGACAGAAAATTCCTCAAGGATAGTGATGGATTCCAGATGGAATTCCAAGTTTGGTTCGGTTGTGATCAGAGCACTGCTTTTGGTGTGATCATGGTTTGGTGAGGGTGGAGGTGGTTTAACCTCTGGATTCCCTTGGTTGTTCTTAGATTGATTTTTCAACGAGATGCCACATTCATGCTTGGAATATGGCACAGGGGTGACTCGCTGAAAGAGAGATTTGGTTCAGCCATGTCAATGGTCGGGTGGTTTAGCCTTGTCTATGGATTCAAAGTTTTATTGTGCTTTGATGCTATGTTGCTAAAGTGCTCATGTTGAGAAAGTTTTAGGAGTTCAGTTTGAAAATATATGAAATGAGGCTCGCATGGAGGCTTTGAGTATAAAATGATTGGCGAATTCAATAGATGGAAGAGATTTCTCTATCCAATGGTGGTTGGGTAGTTTGGCAGAAACTGGGCGAGGCTCATTAGTCATTATAGTACCAGCAAACTGGATTCTGTCAAGTCGTTGATCGTGGTGGCCTTCAACAAATGGTATCCGCAGATCCGCGAGATAAACATTTTCCTGTCTGATAGTGCCAACATACTGTGAAAGAATTTGAGTCTTTCTGCTCATGGGAGTGAGTTGTTCCATGTATAATTTGTTTGATAAATTAATAGAAGAATTGAGCAGCGCAACAACAAGAGGGTGGTTTTTTGTCTGGGATAATTTTTCCACCATAAATAGTTGTGTATATTGTGTGATTGCTTTCATGGTTTCTGAATTATGTTTGATGCACTAATATCTAATTATGTGTTTCAGTTTATGCATGTTAAAGATTAAATAATTGGAGAAAAATTGTATAAGTGTTCACACTACTGATTCACCTCCGCCCTCCTCTCAGTAGTGATCTAGTTTCCAACAAGAACAACTACCTCACCAGGAGTGGCTCTTTATGAGAGAAACTATGTGGACTTATATTCATAGGTTTGGATTTTAAATGAAGAAGTACTACAATACTCGAGGAAAGCAATTTTGGTTATCTTTTTAATAGAAATTTATGACCTTTTTCTTGAAAAAAAAGAAAGGAGGAAAAGACTAAATTGAAGTCGTTAAAAATTAAAAAAGAGGAAACAATAATAATAATACAATAAATAATAAGCCATAATAACTATAAAAATTTATAATAAAATAATAAGTTAACTACATTTGTCTTTGCCTTAAACCACCCTCGTTCAATTGTTGGATGTGTGTTAATAATTCTTATTAAAACATTCTCGTTCGATTGTTGGATGTGTGTTAATAATGCTTATTAAAATATTCCCTTTCAATTGTTGGGTGTGTGTTTATGAAAACATTTTAGTTTTCCGTTATGGAATTACGGTTTGATTGAAAATTCATATTCCATAGGATTTATATTATATTTTAATATATTGTACAAAAATATAATGAAAAAAACTTGTTGGTCTTTGGGTTTCCAAGATAAAAGTTAGGTAAATTTATGTTTGTCATTCTATCTTTTTTTGTTGTTATTAAGAATCTACTTTCAACAATTATTTGTACATAATTAAAACTTACATCAATATGATAAAAGTCTTGGTCTTGTAAAAAATGAAATTAAGGTCCAGAAAGAATGTTGGGAAAATATATCTTATTGGGCATCACTAGATGTGTGTTTTGGCTAAAGGAAATTGGAAAAGGATAAGGCAAAAAGGCTATTTTGGCACATTCATTAATGAAAATAAAGGAAAATAGGAGAAAAGGAAGGTAAAATGTCACATGTTTCATATGAGGAGGAAATTGAAGGAAAATAATGGAAAATGAATAAAATAGAGGCATCATTAATAAAAAGGCTTTTGAGGATCAGTGGGCAAGCTTTTTCTAACCTTTTATCAGTTCAAGTTTGGAGCTCTCTCATTATTGTCTCTCTCTCTCTCTCTTGATCACTTACAGTTTTCTCGGACCACCCTAGCTTTGGATTAAGGAAGGAAAAACAAGCAAAGGGAAAGGAAGGAAAGCAAGGATCAAGGAACAAGAGCATGATCAAGTGGCTTTAACAGGAAAACTTACAGGTAACCTTTTACATGTGTGATTTCGTAGCTGGTTTAGACATGCATGGATTTACATGTTGGTGTATGGTTCTCTTGCGGCTGGTGGCATGGTTTTGTCAGGTTATGCCAGTGGTTTCAGCATAGCCATGCCTTTTTCCAGATGCCATGGCGTTGGGATGTTTATTTCGGGTTTGATCTTTAGTTTCCTAGACGGATTTCAGAATTTGGGGCAGAGGTGATCTCAAGGTTCATTTCCCAAAGGCCTAAGAATCCCTTGACCGGTTTTGGTGGGATACACAGTAAAGCCTGATTGAGAATCTTGGTTTAGGGTCCAGTGATCCGGGTTTGGATTATGGTAAAGCGTGAGAGACAGAAAATTCCTCAAGGATAGTGATGGATTCCAGATGGCATTCCAAGTTCGGTTTGGTTGTGATCGAAGCACCTCTTTTGGTGTGATCATGGTTTGGTTAGGGTGGAGGTGGTTTAACCTCTAGATTCCCTTGGTTGTTCTTGGATTGGTTTTTCTACGAGATCCCACATTCATGCTTGGAATATGGCACAGGGGTGACTAGTTGAAAGAGAGATTTGGTTCAGCCATGTCTATGGTCGGGTGGTTCAGTCATGTGTATGGATTCAGAGTTTTATTGTGCTTTGATGATATGTTGCTGAAGTGCTCATGTTTGAAAATATATGAAACGAGGCTTGCATGGAGGCTTTGAGTATACAATGATTGGCGGATTCAATAGATGGAAGAGATTTCTTTATCCAATTGTAGTTGGATAGTTCGACAAAAATTGGGCGAGGCTCATTGGTCGTGATAGTAACAGCAGACTGGATTCTCTAGAGTCATTGTTACAAGAGTAACTAGTGAGGATCATTGATCGTGGTGGCCTTCAGCAAATGGTAGTCGGCAGATCCGTGAGGTACACATTTTCCTGTTCGATAGTGCCAAGATACTGTGAAAGAGTTTGAGTCTTCCCACTCATGGGAGTGAGTTGTTCCATGTATAATCTGTTTGATAAATTAATAAAAGAATTAAGCAGCGCAACAACAAGAGGGTGCTTTTTTTTTCTGGGATAAGTTTTCCACCAGAAACAATTGTGTCTATTGTGTGATTGCTTTCATGGTTTCTGAATTATGTTTGATGCACTAATATCTAATTATGTGTTTCAGTTTATGCATGTTAAAGATTAAATAATTGGAGAAAAATTGTATAGGTGTTCACACTACTGTTTCATCCCCCGCCCTCTTCTCAATAGTGATCTAGTTTCCAACAAGAACAACCATCTCACCGGGAGTGGCTCTTTATGAGAGAAACTATGTGGATTTCCATTCATAGGTTTGGATTTTAAATGAAGATGTAGTACAATACTTGAGGAAGGCAATTTTGGTTATCCTTTTAATAGAAATTTATAACCTTTTTCTTGAAAAAAAGAAAGGAGGAAAAGATTAAATTGAAGTACTTAAAAATAAAAAAAGAAGAAACAATAATAATAGTACAATAAATAATAAGCCATAATAATTGTAAAAATTTATAATAAAATAATAAGTTAACCCACATCTATCTTTGCCTTAAATAAATCTTTTAAAATTTGACATACCTTTATGTTCCTTGTTTATTTTTATTTTTTCTAGACTTAAATAATGCTCATTAAAACATTCTTGTTCAATTGTTGGATGTGTTAATAATGTTTATTAAAATGTTCTTTTTCAATTGTTGGGTGTGTTTATGAAAATGTTTTAGTTTTCCCATAGTTTTGTAGTTTCAGTTATGGAATTACGGTTTGATTGAAAATTCATATTCCGTAGGATTTATATTGTATTTTAATATATTGTACAAAAATATAATGAAAAAAACTTGTTAGTCTTTGAGTTTCCAAGATAAAATTTATGTAAATTTTTGTGTCATTCAACAACACTATAATAATTCAACAAATGAGTAGCTATAGCAAAAGTGGTTAGCTTTTTACAAATTTTATTATTTTATTATTAAATACATATTTAATATATGAGCCCAAAAACATCAATAATACACCTTTCACTTTGGCAAAAGTGATTTGTTTTTTACAAGTTTATTTATTTTTTTAATCTTATTACCAAAGAACATATTCAATATGAGTCTAAAAACACTTATAATATATTTCCTCAAACATAAGAACTTCATTTTTACCATGTTTAAAGATGAAACAAAAATACTTATACCCTTGAATCATTAGATTATTCAATAATAAATTAAAATAGTTCAGTGTGAAGCTAATGGGATTTTGGATTGCTCAAGCGAATGGAGAGTTAAGTAATCATTTTGACTTCAATTTAGTTATAGTTTGCTCCACAAAGATTAGGATGAAATGTAGAATATGTTTGTTTTACCCAAATAACATTTAGAAAATTGACAAATGACAAGGAATAGGATCAATAGTATAACTTATAAATTACTCTTCGAAATAATTCTTTTAGAAAGGAAAGAATTAGCAAGTTGACATGCTTATGACTTTGTATATTTGTTATTCCTCGTTGAATGATATTTAGATTTCCATTTCGTTGGTGGAAAATTTTCCCAAACAATGACAAGGAATTTCTATCAGATATAAGAAAGAATTAATATGAATAAAAGAAACATGTAAAATTGAAAACTTAACAAATAGCTAATCCCAAAATCTTTTAAAAATTGATTCTTTTATAATGATATTTGTAAATGCCACTTTTGTTGGAAACTTAAGTTTTAAACTAAGATTTTTCTCTTTTTAGTATAGATAGAGGTTTTGTTGTACTCTTAATGTCTCTATTTTTTTCCATCCTCCTTTATTTGCTTGGAAGAATAAGGATAGAGGCATATATTTCAATTTTGATGGCGACACTACTTCAATAAATCTATAACAAATCTCTCTTTGACAAAAATGGTTAGGTCATTATAATTATTTTGCATCTTTATTACTCAATAGATTAGATCATTTCATTATGTGAAAACAAGACAAACCATATCATAAAATAGACCATTTTAGTTATCAAATTTTAAGTGGAATAGAATGCAACTTATCATATTATGAAATATAACAAGTTTGTAACAAATATTGATTTTTTTTCACAATGTCTAAACATAAGAAAAAATCATTATATCATTACCTCATTAAATTGTTGAATAATGAACTAAAATGATATATTGTGAAGTTAATGAGACTATGTTTTAGAGTGGATGGAGAGCGATTACCAAGGCTTCATTTTAGCTATGTTTTGCTAACTTAAATAGTAGATTTCATTTGAGAAATGGTTTCCTCCATTTAAAGGATACATTTGCCTATTGTACCATGATACTTGGAAATTTAAACCTCAAAATTTCATATATTACACCATGCAATTCCTGGCAAGAGTATAAAGAACTTAAATCAGAATTCAATTGCTTTCATAACTCAAACATCTAAACATCTTATCCATTCTAGCAAACTATTAAATTTAATTTAGATTATATCAGTAAGACTTACAACAAGGAGTATAAAGAACCTAAATCAGAATTCAGTTGCTTTCATAACTCAAACATCTAAACATCTTATCCATTCTAGCAAACTATTAAATTTAACTTAAATTATATCAGTAAAACTTACAAGGAAAGCATAAAGAAGAGAACCAATTACACATACACTTTTACTACAAAAATATTATAGGGTAACTTTTACCATGTAATATCAGTTAGAAAAAAACAATACAAAACCAATAAACCAATAAAAGAATATTGAGAAAAAAAACAGCTCTCCAGTATTCCAACAAAATAAAAATCAAATATCCAACACAAATTCTCTTTTCCTTACAAGTGAAAACAACAACATTCAATTTTCATATCTAAAATTAATAGACAATCTACCTTCTAAATCATCATTGTTCCACCCTAATGAAAATGAAATAGATATAAAATATTTAAAGGCCCACAATACAAATCCTTATTATTCCACCATAATTAAAGTGAAATAGATATAAAATATTTCAAAGGCAAACCATACCATTCCACTTCTAAATCTTAATAAAAGTGAAATAGAAATAAAATATTTCAAGGCAAGCTGTACCATTGCACTTCTAAATCTTAATTTATAGGAACCAAAAACACCAATACAAAACCCATAAAGCAATGTAAAAATTTCGAATAAATGAAACAGCTCTCAAATATTCCAACAATATAAGCAGGAAATAGAATATCCAACACAAATCTTCATCCTCATTTCCTTACTGCTCAAAACAACAGCATTCAATTCTCATCTCTATTCCAACAATATAACCAGGAAATAGAATATCCAACACAAATCTTCATCCTCATTTCCTTACTGCTCAAAACAACAGCATTCAATTCTCATCTCTAAAAATGAGAGATAATCCACCTTCTAAATCCTGATTTGTAATGGTGCTGTATCATCTTCTAACACGGTAAAAAAAAAAGAAAAAAAAAATTATTTAATCAACTTCCTCAATTTTAGGCCCCGAGCCTGCAGCAGCAGAATAACCCTGTTCAGGAGAGCCAGCAGCTCCATAGGCTCCACCAGGTATATCAGCACCAGCGCCTTGGTACATCTTAGCAATGATAGGATTGCAAGTGTTCTCCAGCTCCTTCATCTTGTCATAAAACTCGTCAGCATCTGCAAGCTGGTTGTTATCCAGCCACTGGATAGTCTGTTCAAGGGCATCCTCAATCTTCTTTTTATCAGATGGATCTAACTTTGCCGCAATCTTATCATCTCGAATGGTATTCCTCATGCTGTAAGCATAGTTCTCCAAAGAGTTCTTGGCCTCTATCTTCTTCTTGTGCTCTTCATCTTCAGCCTTGTATGTCTCAGAATCACGAACCATCTTCTCAATCTCCTCCTTACTCAATCTACCCTTGTCATTTGTAATGGTGATTTTGTTTTTGTGACCAGTGGTTTTGTCCTCAGCAGAGACATTTAGAATACCATCGGCATCAATATCAAAGCACACAGTGATCTGGGGAACTCCTCTGGGAGCAGGGGGAATACCAGAAAGTTCAAATTTACCCAAGAAGTTATTGTCCCTGGTTCGAGTTCGCTCACCCTCATACACTTGAATCAACACACCAGGCTGGTTGTCTGAGTAAGTAGAAAAGACTTGCTCCTTCTTTGTGGGGATGGTAGTGTTCCTGGAGACGAGAACTGTCATAACCCCACCTGCAGTTTCTAGCCCTAATGAAAGGGGAGTAACATCTAGAAGCAACAGATCTTGCACTTTCTCACTGCCCTCTCCACTCAAAATAGCAGCTTGCACTGCAGCTCCGTATGCAACAGCCTCATCAGGGTTAATGCTCTTGCAAAGCTCCTTGCCATTGAAGAGGTCCTGCAACAAGGACTGAACCTTAGGGATCCTGGTAGACCCACCAACAAGAACCACATCATGGATTGAGCGTTTGTCCATCTTCGCATCCCGCAGGCATTTCTCAACAGGCTCCATGCACTTCCTGAACAAATCCATGTTCATCTCTTCAAATCTAGCCCTAGTAATAGTGGCATAGAAGTCAATACCTTCATATAGGGAATCAATCTCAATGGTGGTCTGGGCAGTTGATGAAAGGGTTCTCTTAGCTCTCTCACAGGAAGTTCTGAGTCTCCTGAGGGCTCTGGCATTACCACTAATGTCCTTCTTATGTTTTCTCTTAAACTCTTGTACAAAGTGGTTCACCAATCTATTATCAAAATCTTCACCACCCAAATGTGTATCACCAGCAGTAGCCTTCACTTCAAAAATACCCTCTTCAATTGTGAGCAGAGACACATCAAAAGTACCTCCACCCAAATCAAAGATAAGAACATTCTTCTCACCAGAACTGCTAGCCTTCTTGTCAAGCCCATAGGCAATAGCAGCAGCAGTGGGCTCATTGATGATTCTCACAACATTCAAACCGGAGATTGCCCCTGCGTCCTTGGTTGCCTGCCTTTGAGAATCATTGAAGTATGCAGGAACAGTGACCACAGCATTCTTAACAGTGGTCCCAAGATAAGCTTCTGCAATCTCCTTCATCTTAGTTAAAACCATGGAAGAGATCTCTTCGGCTGCAAAATGCTTCTCCTCCCCTTTGTATGTTACAACGATGCTGGGCTTATCGCCAACCCCTGAAATGACCTTGAAAGGCCATAATTTCGCATCGCTCACAACGGAGGGATCAGAGAACCTCCTACCAATCAACCGCTTTGCATCTGCCATAACATAGAGAACTGATTTAGATTGAACACAAATGCGAATTCTACACAAACAGAAGAGTCTTACAGATGCAAATTCGAGCCTTCATATCAATCACATTAAAAAAACTATAAGCTGAATTATGTCCATCCCAGTTCATAGTCGAGAATGAAAGGGGAATTAATATACAACAACTGAATCACATATACAGAAATAAGCAGTGGAATAAACTCCCTCAAAAGAGTGACAGAGATTACTAACCGAAAACAGTGTTGATAGGGTTCATGGCGACCTGGTTCTTGGCAGCATCTCCGATGAGACGCTCTGTATCAGTAAAAGCGACATAGGAGGGAGTGGTTCGATTCCCCTGATCATTGGCGATGATTTCCACCTTGTCGTGCTGCCACACTCCCACACACGAGTACGTCGTCCCCAGATCGATTCCGATCGCTGCTCCCTCGCCCATATTGACACTCTCACACACAGAACGCAGAGAGGGAGTGAACTTACGAAATTGGGCCGAGAGCGATGGAACGCAGAGAGGGAGTGAACTTACGAAATTGGGCCGAGAGCGATCGAAACTGTAGACGAGTAATGCAGGCCAAGAAGCACGAGAGGGGGAATGTTCAAAATAGTTGTTTCACACTTGAATTTCCTTCCCTTGACCATATTTTATAGTAGTAGAAATACTCTCAACTTAACTTCTCCCTTGGAATGAGTTAAAAAGAGGGGTTGGTTTTTCAACGAATTGCCCCAAAACCAATCTGTCATGGGTATTTTTTTTTTTTCTTTGGGAAACTTTATCCATCAGTTTTTATTGTTCCGTAAACCTATAAACCCATTTTTCTTTTTCTGGAAGCTTCAGTTATCCATCAGTTTTTATTGTTCCATAAACCCATTTTTCTCCTACTAGAAGCTTCAGTGACCATTTTTTTTATTGTTATACTAATTTAATTTTCTTTTTCAAAAAACTTTATTAACGGATTTTGGGATATTATTATTATAATTTGCAACAATTTTCATCTTTCATAGTACAAGTCTAATGTTATAATTTTATAAATTTTAATATGTGGGCAAAACAAAAAAAATTAATCTTAAAGCAATTTCAACCTAATTCGAGAAAAGTAAGTTTTAAATAATTGCCACACAAACCTTATTCACTTATTGAAAAATTCCATTTAAAAGTTTTATTGTTCGATAACCTGAATTCTCTCTTTCAAGAAACTTCATCTATTGGGCTTTGAGATTTTATTGTTATGGTTTTCATCTTCCAACCTCATAAACTATTTATGCATCCTTTACGTTTATTATGGGTGGTTATGGGTGGGCTCCTCTGCATGTGTGACTTCTCCACTAGACCAATGTGGTTGAACTCTTCGCTTCACATTGCTTATGATGGGTAAGCTTCACATCTTTGGTTCAAGCCACAAGGTCCTCAACTATCATTGAGATAATGTGTCATTTTATATGGTTTTGAATACAACACATGTTACTTTATAAGGTATATGTTATATAATATAACATGTATTATTAATATACTTATTAAATAATGATTGAGAGACTATGGCGTTGATGAGATAACGATGTTGGGGTGTCAATGAGGCTCGAGAGGCAATAATGTCGAGGGGATCATATTTACTCGATGATGGAAACACAACCTTGACTTAGGGGAGGTTAAACTTCATCTTTTTATCTCCATGATGATTAATAGATCTCGAGTTGAGATGATTATATGCTAAAAATAAAATATGCAAGGTTAAATGGCATTAGTTAACCCTCCTCATAAGTAATCAATTATTTATTTTATGAATTTGGCGCTCATGGCTAGTACACTTGCTCTATCCCTCCTTATTTTTCTTTAAGCACGGTTTAACATAATTACTAGATACTTTGTTTCTCTGGTTTTCTTCTAGTCGGTTTAAATTTGTGCTACATCATCAATGTCAATAGGGACCATACACGTTAGGCAACGCATAATATAATCTTCTAAAACAATCACATAAGAAATAAAGTCCTTTTTAAGAAGTAGATATGGCACTTTTACAAATAACGCGCACACACAAAAGAAAAAATTGGTTAGTAGTTGATAATAAATATATGATTTACAATGGAAGTATATATTTATAGTCACAATGTGAAAGGGTGTGATCCATGATTCTTCATTATTATTACTAATGTTATATGATAATTATTAGTTATCATTCCTACACCTATACCGATATGTGTATCTCACATTGTCTCCCTCTTCAAATGCTTCATCCTCAAAGTATAGATAGAAGGAATTACTTTGTTCACCCAATGAAACCCAAGTGGAGAACCATCATTTATGGGCATCCATTTGCCAATGGTTGAATATTTTGTTTTTCTTCAACGCTATAGTGGGAGGAAGTTTATTGTAGTAATTGAGTATTAAGTACATGGCCACTCTCTACACCAAGGTATATTTCATTAGTTTTTATCTAGTTTGCACTAAAATAACAAGCTCTATGCTCTATAGCTCCCTACTCATGCTTGTATACCAAATAATAGATAACTTTTATATGATCAACAATTACAATAAAATATTCGCCACACTAAACATGGAGTGAAGGCATATGACCATGTATCCACATTCATATTGTAACTATCGCAAAGACTCCTCAATAACGTTCATTTATACAACTCAATCTTTCCATTGGTTCTTGCAAATAACTTTCCATTAAATGTGATGAGATTGTATAAAAAAATTCTTGTTTCATTCTAACTACAAATGGAAACTAATCAAGTTGACTTGTTTTGATGGAAAATATGATAAGGATGTTCTTTATTTTGTTCAGTTGCAATTCTAATCCTTTTCAACACTTAAACCTTCAGGATAGTTGATTTGTTGATTTTAATAATAGTTGGCTTTAAGCATTGTTGCCAAATTTCCATCTTTTGTTGTTTCATCATTGTCACATTGCATATGAGAAAAATAAATTGTGCTAGGCAATTGTTCAGCTTGTTTTTCCCAAGGTTCATACTTAACAATGGAATCGACATTCATTCTTTTCATTTTGTTATGTTTAGTTGACTTATCTCCCTCAAAATCCATTTCTAACGCACTATACGCTTTTAGTTAAGCAGTGAATTTGTGTTGATTACGCCATTGGTTCTTGGTTTTGTGACATAAATTTGATTTAAATTCTGAAATTTCTTCATTGCTTGAGATAAAAAGACCAAATAACTTATCTTGACCTTCAATACCAATAATTGCACACCTATATTACCCTCAATTGTTGGTTTCTAATGCTTGAATGATAGAAAAATGTTATTTTCACCAACATTTGTCTAATTCAACATGCAATCAAAGATATTTTCCTCAAATGTAAAACACAATATTAAAAAGTTATGTAATATGGTAGCCACTTATATAAGAGTGCATTGTCTTTCTTAGTTGCTAGAAATTACTTATTTTTATTTCTTTGGTGAATTTTCATTGCTTTGTCCATCTTGTTTATTGTGCCCATCTACTTTGACAACAATTGAATTATCTTTCATTGTTGCATCAATCCTTTCAACAATAACCTTCTTACTTAAAAAATTTGAAAGTACGTTGTAACTCATCGACTTTCATAGCATTGATACCAATGTATTTTGTCTTTTGGAAGAATATATCTCAATATCATATTTGAGTTTAGATGTTTTCTCTAAGAAGGGTTGTTTTCACCTTTCACCCATCACTAAATTTGTATTTTAAGTGTAACTTTAAAATTTCTCAAATCTTTGTCTTCATCTTGGAAACCCCTATGCGTGGGCTCATTGCTTTCCTTATCACAAACAACATTTGTACTATTTACATTTCTATATTATTTAATAGTACAGTTGAAATTTTATACACAATGTTATATGTCTCTTAATATAGATCCTTTTATGCTTAATTCATATTTGCATTAATTTCATAGTTTGTTGTCCTCGATCAGGTGTGGCTTGAGGTATTGGGTGGGGTGCATAACCGAGCCCACCACCCTACGACATGAGAAACATTAAAGTATGGGGGTGGTGTGGCCACCCCCGTCCATGCATAAGCATGCAAATTTATATTTATGTGTCTTCTCGAATGTTCATTAGTGGTAACTAGAGGAGGGAGTGACAATACTAGTTGCATCGCTACCTTGTTGAGAGTTGGAATGTCACCATAGTTAGAAGCCTTTGATTTATATTTTGGAAAATTGACAACCCAAAAAGAGGCATGTGTTTCAGTTGGTTTCGAAAGTTTGGTAGCCTGCTATACTTGAGTGAGCGTTAATTGAACTAGAGCTATAGAGTGCATTCCCATCGCACTGGTGACACAACAACTTACATTGTGGACTAGAGAGGTTTTGCAATAGGGAGAGAGTTAGAAGCCTTAGAAAAGAACTCGTAGCAAAGTGCATGTGTCAGCCTAGTGCTAACAATCTTGATCTTCAGACAATAGTATTCATATTTGCACACAAAGTTTGGAGATTTGTTTTTCCCGGGTAACTCTGAAACCTCTCAGGTATCTTTATCTCATAATCGCATTACTTTACAATGTTGGGTTTCGTAGTTGGATCATTACTTCTAGTTGTGGCATCATAATTTTTGTTGTGGTTTAGCTTAATACATATACCTAGGTCTACTATGGTTATCCAAAGTTTAGCTACACGTGTTGGGGTGATTTATTGGCTATGGTGGTTTGGTTCTGTGTGAATTCTACCTATCTGTATCAGTATAATGTTTTACCCCTAGTACAAGTCATGTTGGTTCTTTGTGAAGTTTTTTCCTTCAAGTCAGGCTAGTGGTTGAACACATGCATACCCTTTGCGTGTCATTCCTTGGTTATACCAGTGCAAACCCTTGGCATCCAGCCTTCATGCAGCGTCAACACATGAGGAGCAAAAGATGGAGGGGGGACGGTAGAGGTCCCTAGGGCTGAAATTGAGTCCAACAGCAAGCCCAAAAGGTTGCTGAGAGTTTTCAATCGGTCATCCCTATTGATTGTGAAATTTAGACCCTTGAAAACATCGTAGCTAGAGATAGATATACCATTTGCGACTCAAATCTTATGGAGGAATTTAGGCAGCGAATTTTAGACTCTCGCCACAGCAGGGGAAAAAAATAGTATCTTCAAGCCTTATTTCTTTATTGGAAAATGAAAATCTTGATTGGCAAGATTCCGACGTAAAAATAGGTTGACAAGTTCAACATATTTTCCAGTTTGGCGGACATGAAAAGAGAACAAAGGAATATGAGTTTTTATATGGAAAGGATGGCTTCCCGCATGGCTCAAATTGAACACTATATTCTGAGCATAGCCACTTCTTCTGCTCCCTTAGGACCTAGTGCAAAATATCAGACATTGGTCACATCTTCTGACTCCTAGTTGTTCTATGTTTGTTGATAGTATTTTGTGGTATGATGACTTTATAGGCACTCTAGTTATGTTGCAAATGTTACAATTTCTTATATTTTGGACTAATTACTCTACAAGCAGATGGTCAAAAACATTTGGTTTCCCATTGGGTATATTGAGACTATTTGTCATAAAGAAAAATGATAGTGAATGGATGAACTATGTACTGAAATGTTTGGTTTTGTGAGGTAATAAAAGCTTAGGTTACAAAAAAAAAAAATCATGGATTTTTTAATTTACAGAGTACATCATTTTTTTATGGTTGTGAATGGTATATGGACCATATTAGATTTTCATTTCAACAATTTTTCTAGCTTGCTAGTATTTCCTCTAACAAAATAGGGAATCTTGTAGAAGCCAACAAATAACCCATTCATACGTTTCAACAATAAACTCTTGATTTAGTTTCCTTATCATATCAAAACATGTTTGGGATGTTGAGGATGGAGTTTGAAAGAGCATAGATCTCTTGAAGTTTCTCTTATATGATTTTATTGTATGTTTTCTCAATGTTGTTTTTACATTTTGTAACATAGATTTCAGGTTTGTTTTCCAAGTACCTTATTTTCAAGTAAAGTGTGTTTTACATTTCCTATAATCATCATAGGTGTGTGGCATTTCATTTCTACAAGCTATTTCTACAATTTCTCTTTCTTGTATCATAGCTAGCTTGGCAACTTGAATGGATTTATGTTCATCTAATTAATCTACATTACAACATCTCTCACTTGCATGAGGATTAGAAAAGGAAAAAAATATCACCTACTACACATACAATGTCGACTCCTCTTAATTTTTTACTAACTTTGGGTTGATAATTAAAGTTGAGACTCTTGGGAGTTACAACATTATTGTTGCAATACTAAGGGCCATCACTTTTTTGAGTCGTTGTCGAGGATGTGTTAAGGTATGCACTACTTTTTTCTTTAACTAATTCACTCTCTTTCTTTATTTTTACTTCTACAAAAAAAGAAAACACAAAAAAAAAAATTAGAATTCTTTCAAAAAATACTACAATTTTTTTCTTATTTTCCAAAAAAATTCTTCTTTCATGTCTTGTGGACTTAGGGACGAGCAATTGTTTACCTAAAACCCCCACTTCTACTAGTAGCCAACCACTTTTTAGCTAACTGTGAGCCTCTTTCCCTATACACAGAGACCTTTGTATGCCTTTTGAGTGAAAAAACAAGGATATTTGAGGAGCTTGTAGAGGAGAAAATCCTTTAACCCCTACTACTACTATGGTTGAAGTAAGAAAACCTGAAGTTTTTGTATTCCCCATTAGAGAGGCAGATGTAGAAGAAAAAATGACCTTCTTCGTCAAGCTCTTGTTATATTGTTTGAACCAAGAGCTTGAAACTGATAACTTTCTCTAAGCATGAAACATGGAAAACTACGACTACTCAGGAAGATGCAGGAAGCTCCAATTTGTATGCCTTAGTACCAATATTTTACAACACCTTGAAAGGACCACAGTACTTAGGTGATAATTTGTTATCCTTAGTAGCTTACTTGAGGTACATTTACTTGTATAGTTGTAGGTGTAAAAATACCCAGTCACCTACATCAAAACTTTTTTCAATGTGATGATGATCTTCTTGTGCTTTCATTCGATTCTGCACTAGAGTGAGGTTATCCTTTAAGATTTGCAAAACTTGTTGTTGATGCTCGATGTGGTCTTCCACTGCTTTAACCTTAGAATTTTATCTTAAAAATGAAGTGATGGACAGTGGATGATATCCATAAAGTGCCATAAACAAGGTCTTTTTTTCTACAATGTGGAAGGAAGTGTTATACCACCATTCAGCCAAAGGTAACAACTTAACCCATTGTGTTTGTTTATCATATACAAAGCAACGAATATATCCTTCCAAACATTTTTTCACTATCTTAGTTTTCACGACATATTGAGGATGATAAGATGAGTTATGAGCTAATTGCGTACCAAAACAAGAAAATAATTTCATCCAAAAATTTCCAATGAAAATGGGATCTCTATTACTTAGAATATTATTTGGGTTTCCATGTAGCTTTTGAATTGTTTCCATAAATGAAGTAGAAATTGTACTAGATTTAAAAGGATGACATAATTCACAAAAGTGTGCATACTTGGTAAGTATATCAACTACCACCATGATGGCACTCTTTCCTTGAGACTTGCGTAAACCTATGATAAAATCCATTGAGACCTCCTCCCAACACTTACTTGGAATGGCTAAAGGTTGTAACAGGCTTAGGGTCTTAACTGTCTCAACTTTATTTTGTTGGAAAACTAAACATTCTGCCACAAACTTATGAATATCAGATTTAAGGCCATCCCAAAAAAATTCCCTCTTGACCCTCTAGTAAGTTTTTAAAAATCTTGAGTGCTCTCCTAAAGGGGAAGTGTGCAAGTCTAAAAGAGTCTTTTGTTTGAGTTAGGAATTCTTACAAAGAAATAAGCGATCTTTGTACCATAATGAATCATTTTTCCAGATAAATGTTTCATTTGTACTGGGATCTTGTTGTAACATTTGAATGAGTGTCCACACTTATTCATCATTGTTCCATTCATCCCTTGCTTCAGTTATCCAATCAGGTGTGGCCACCCCCGTCCATGCATAAGCATGCAAATTTATATTTATGTGTCTTCTCGAATGTTCATTAGTGGTAACTAGAGGAGGGAGTGATAATACTAGCTTCATCGCTACCTTGTTGAGAGTTGGAATGTCACCAAAGTTAGAAGGTTTTGGTTTATATGGAAAATTGGCGACCCGAAAAGAGGCACATGTTTTAGTTAGTTTCGAAAGTTTGGTAGCCTGCTATACTTGAGTGAGTGTTAAGTGAGCTAGAGCTATAGAGTGCATTCCCATCACACTGGTGACACAACAACTTACATCATGGACTGGAGAGGTTTTGCAATAGGGAGAGAATTAGAAGCCTAAAACAAGAACTCACAGCAGAGTGCATGTTTCAGCCTAGCGCTAACAATCTCGATCTTCAGACAGTAGTATTTCATCTTTGCACACAAAGTTTGGAGCTTTGTTCTCCCCGGGTAACTCTGAAACCTCTCAGGTATATTTATCTCATAATCGCATTACTTTACAATGTTGGGTTTCGTAGTTGGATCATTACTTCTAGTTGTGGCATCGTAATTTTTGTTGTGGTTTAGCTTAATGCATATACCTGGGTCTACTGTGGTTATCCAAAGTTTAGCTACATGTGTTGGGGTGATTTATTGGCTATGGTGGTTTGGTTCCTGTGTGAATTCTACTTATCTGTCCCGATCTAATGTTTTACCCCTAGTACAAGTCATGTTGGTTCTTTGTGAAGTTTTTTCCTTCAAGTTAGCCTAGTCGTTGAACACATGCATACCCTTTGCATGTCATTCCTTGGTTATACCAGCACAAACCCTTGGCATCCAGCCTTCATGCAGCGCCAACACATGAGGAGCAGAAGATGGAGGTGGGACGGTAGAGGTCCTTGGGGATAAAATTGAATCCAACAACAAGCCCAAAAAGCTATTGAGACTTTTCAATCAATCATCCCAATTGATATTCAAAGTGGAATTTAGACCCTTGAAAACATGGTAGCTAGAGACAGATACACCATTTCTAACTCAAAGCTTATGGAGGAATTTAGGCAGCTGATTTCAGACCCTTGCCACACTAGGGGGAAAAAGCAATATCTTCGAGCATTATTTCTTTATTGGAAAATGAAAAATATGACTGGAAAGAAAAATAGGTTGACAAGTACAACATATTTGCCAGTCTTATGGATGTGAAAATAGAACTGAGTAATATGAGGTTCTATATGGAAAGGATGGTTGTCCGCATGGCTCAAATTGAGTGTTGTATTCTGAGCATAACCACTTCTTCTGCTCCCCTAGGATCTAGTGCAAGAGATCTGACACCAGACACATCTTCTGACTCCTAGTTTTTTTTGTGTTTGTTGATATTATTTTGTGGTCTGATGACTTTATAGGCACTCTAGTTATGCTGCAAATGTTACAATTTCTTCAATTTTGGACAAATTACTATATACACAGATGGTCAAAATATTTCGTTTCCCATTGGGTAGATTGAGACCATTTTTCATAATGAAAGATGATAGTGAGTGGTTGAACTATGCACTGAAATATTTGGTTTTGTGAGGTAATAAAATCTTAGCTTACAAAAAAAATTCATGGTTTTTTTAAGTTACAAAGTACATCAATTTTTTATGATTGTGAATGGTATACAAACCATATTAGATTTGAATTTCAACAATTTTTCTGGCTTTCTAGTATTTCCTCTAGAAAAATAGGGAATCTTGTAGAAGCCCAAAAACAACCCATTTTCTTCATAAATTTCAACAATAAACTCTTGATTTCATTTCCTTATCATATCTGAACATGTTTGGGATGTTGAGGATTGAGTTTGGAAGAGTATAGATATCTTGAAGTTGCTCTTATATGTTTTTATTATATGTTTTCTCAATGTTTCTTTTAGCTTTTCTAACATATATTTCAGGTTTACTTTCCAAGTATTTTATTTTCAAGCAAAGTGTGTTTTCCATTTCCTATAATCATCATAGGTGTGGGCCATTTCATTTCTACAATATCTCTTTCTTGTATCATAGTTAGCTTGGAATCTTGATTGGATTTATGTTCATCTAATCTACATTACAAAATCTCTCACCTGCATGAGCATTAGAAAAGGAAAAAGATATCACCTACTGCACATACAATGTCGACCCCTCTTAAGTTTTTATTAACTCTGGGTTGATAATTAAAGTTGACACTCTTGGGACTTGCAGCATTATTGCTGAAATACTAAGGGCCATCACTTTTTGGAGTTGTTGTTGGGGAGGTGTTAAGGTACGAACTGCCTCTTTCTTTAACTGATTCACTCTTTTTCTTTATTTTGACTTCTACCAAAAAAGAAAAACAAAAAACGACATTGGAATTCTTTCAAAAAATACAAGAGCAATTTTTTCTTCTTTTCTAAGAAATTTTCTTCTTTCATGCCTCGCAAACTTAGGGACAAGTAATTTTTTAGCCAAAACCCCCACTTCTACTAGTAGACAACCATTTTTCTGCTAAATGTGAGCCTCTTTCTCTGTCCACAGGGACCTTTGAGGCCTTTTGAGTGAGAAAGAAAGGATATTTGAGGAGCTTGCATAGGGAGAAAATCCTTCAACCCCTACTACTATGGTTGAAGAAAGAAAACCTGAAGTTTTTGTATTCCCCATTAGAGAGACAGATGTAGAAGCAAAAATGACCTTCTTCGTCAAGTTCTGGCAATATTGTTTGAACCGAGAGTTTGTCACTAATAACCTTCTTTAAGCATGAAACATGGAAAACTATGTGTACTCAGGAAGATGTAGGCAACTCCAATTTGTATGCCATAGTACCAATCTTTTGCAACACCTTGTAAAGACCATAGTACTTGGGTGATAATTTTTTATCCTTCTTAGCTTGATTAAGGGACATTTATTTGTATGGTTGTAGCTATAAAAATACCCAGTCACCTACATCAAAACTTCTTTCATTGCGATGTTGATCTGCTTGTTTTTTCATTCGATTTTGCGCTAGAGTGAGGTTAACCTTTAAGAGTTCCAGAACTTGTTGTTGATGCTCAATGTGATCTTCCATTGCTTGAACCTTAAAATTTTCTCTTACATATGATGTGATGGGCAGTGAATGATATCCATAAAGTGCCATAAATGGGGTCATTTTTTTTTCAGTATGGAAGGAAGTGCTATACCACCATTCAGCCAGAGGTATAACCCATTGTCTTTGCTTATCAGATACAAAGCAACATAGATATCCTTCCAAACATTTGTTCACTATCTTAGTTTTCCTGTCAAATTGAGGATGATAAGATGAGCTATGAGTTTATTAAGTACCAAGACAAGAAAATAATTTCATCCCAAAATTTCCAATGAAAATGGGATCTTTGTCACTTACAATATTCTTTGGGTTTCCATGTATCTTTTGAATTGTTTCCATAAATGCAATAGCAACTGTATTTGATTTAAGAGGATGAGATAATGCACAAAAGTGTGAATACTTGGTAGGTCTATCAACTACCACCATGATGGAACTCTTTCCTTTAGACTTGTGTAAACCTATGATAAAATCCATTGAGAACTCCTCCCAATGCTAACTTGGAATGGCTAAAGGTTTTAACAAAACCATGGTCTTAATTGTCTCAATTTTATTTTGTTGCAAACCAAACATTCTACCACAAACTTTTGAATATCATATTTAAGGCTATCCCAAAAAAAAATCCTTCTTGACCCTGTGGTAAGTTTTTAAAAATCCTGAGTTCCTTTCTAAAGGGGAGGTGTGCAATTCAGAAGAATCTTTTGTTTGAGTTGGGGATTCTTACAAAGATATAAGCGATATTTGTACCATATTGAATCATTTTTCCAGATAAATGTATCAAATTTATTAGGATCTTGTTGTAACTTTTGAATGAGTGTTTGCACTTATTCATCATTCTTCCATTCATCCCTTGCTTCAGTTGTCCAATCAGGTTGGATAACATAAATGGCACAAAACAATGCTTCCACATCGCATCCTTTCTTGAGAGTGCATCTGCAACAACATTTTGCTTCCCTTTTTTGTAGATGATTTAAAAGTCATAACCCAACATATTTGTGACCCATTTTTGTTTCTCTTCTGAAGATAATTTTTGTTCCAACAAGTATTTAAGACTATCATGATTTTTTTTGCCTTGAAGTGTCTTCCCATTAGGTAAGGTCACCATTTATTTAGTGCATGTAGTATTGCCAACATTTCCTTCTCATAAATAGTTTTGTGTAAATTTTCCCTTGATTTGATGACTTTCAAAAGCAATGGGTCTTCCTTCGTGCATTAAAATAGCACCAATTCCATTTCCCGAGGCATCACATTCCATAAGAAATGTTTTTGTGAAGTCTAATGTACCAAAGACCGGTGGTTGGCAGATTTCCTCTTTAAGATGTTCAAAGGCCTTTTTTGCTTCTAGAGTCCAAGAAAATGCATCTTTCTTCAGTATTGTTGTTAGAGGTGCTGCTATTCTCCCATAATTTTTAACAAATTTGCAATAATACCTTGTCAACACGAGAAATCATTAAAGATGTTTTAGGGCTATGGGGATTTTCCATTCCTTAATGGATTTAATTTTCTTAGGGTCTACCTTAAGACCCTCATGAGATACAATATGTTGAACATGAGATACAATACTTTTTTTTGAACACCATATCAACATGTTGAACATGATCCTTCCAAGAATTTTTGTAGATTAGTATATCATCTAAAAGTACTAACACAAATTTTCTAAGAAACGGTTTTAAAATGTAATTCATCAAACCTTGAAATGTAGAAGGTGCATCAGTAAGGCCAAAAGGCATGACCAAAAATTCATAATGTCCTTCATGAGTTATAATGTTGTTTTTCAGAATGTCTTCAATCTTCATTCTAATTTTATGATATCTCGAATGAAGATCCATTTTGGTGAAGTAAATTGCTCCATGTAATTCATCCAACACTTCATTAATGACAAGAATGGGAAATTTATCTTTAATAGTGAGCTTTTTGATCTCCCTATTATCTAGACACCTACACCATGATCCATATTTCTTGTGCAAAAATACTATTGGAGTAGAGAAAGAACTTTGACTAGGTTGAATTATACTGGCCTCTAGCATTTCTGCAACCATACATGCAATTTCACTCTTTTGGGTATAGGGATATTTGTAAGGCCTTATGTTTGGAGGAACACTTCATGGAATCAAATGAATAGCATGATAATGATCAGAAATAGGTGGGAGGTCCTTGGGAGTCTCAAATAACTTGGAATGATTGTCCAAGACTTTTTGGAGATATGAAGAAATAGATGATTTCGATGTTTGAACCTCTAGTGAGCATAGTTGTGCAATTATGCCTTGTTGTTCTTTCTTCGGAATATTTGTCATGCCATTAGAGCTTATTGTCTTCCCTATTTTCCCTGTGATACCTCTTCATTCAACTTCCCTTCCTTCCCAAAAAAATAAATCAAGAAAAGTTCTTGAAAATTAAACGTCATTGTCCTCAAAGATTGTAGCCATTGGACTCCTAATACAACATTAACACCACCAATTGGAATGGAAATCATTGGACTATTGAATACATATTCTCCCATGGTTAGCTTGACATTATGGCACTTTACAGAGAAATTTATAGTTCCTCCATTTGCAACCATAACTTGACACTCTTGTGTTGGATATAGAAAGCAATTCAATTCCTTGGCAATCTTACAATGAATAAAATTATGGGTACTACCTAAATCAATCAACACTATTACCTTTTTCTTCTTGATATATCCTTCTATATTAAGAGTTTGAGGAGTGGTAATTACCACAAAGGCATTACAAGATATGGTGAGATTCATTTCTTCTTTCTATGGGGTTGGTTCCTGGTGTATATCCTCCT
The DNA here is from genome assembly GCA_000404065.3 of Pinus taeda. NCBI lineage: Eukaryota > Viridiplantae > Streptophyta > Pinopsida > Pinales > Pinaceae > Pinus > Pinus taeda. Next base: position 55,105 of record APFE030335864.1, on the reverse strand, counting down.
GTTTTAATATTTCTTCTTCATTTTCCTCCTCCTTTTCACAATTTATGTAAAAGAATTTATTCTCAGCACACTCATGACCTTTATTGTATTTGTTATCAAAACTGTAGCAAAGACATTTTTCTCTTATTTCCTCCAATTTTTGTGGTGTCAACCTTCTAGGTTATGGAAGGCTAGGAGTAGAAACACTTCCATCTTTATAGTTGTGAGTGGTAGAGTTCCTTGTTGCCATAATTTTTCTTTCAACATTTCTGGCCACCTTGAATGTCGTCTCCAATGAATCAGGTTCCTAAAGGTGAACCTCATGTTGGATGTTATCCTTTAAATTCCCTATGAATACATCAATCCTATGCTCCTCTAGAATATCAATTACCCTAATATTCAATTTTTTTATTTCCTCAATGTGATCCTCCATTGAGCCCTTTTGTTTGAGATTTATCATTTGGCTAAATAAGTTGTTTCTCTTTGTATCCTCATAATGTGCTATCATTTCCTTTGTAAAAATTAAACAAGTGACAATTGGTTTACGAGAACAAATCCATTGATACCATATAAACTGATCTAGTTCTAAATATAAAGATGCAATGTGTACCTTTTGTGTGTGTTGGACATCATGGAGATGAAAATATTGCTCCATGTGTAGTATCCTTTCCATCAAAATTCCTCATATAGATATTTGGAATGTGGTGGGTCTTAAACCCAAAATTGGAGTCTCTAAAATCATAATTCATATTCCTTTTCTCCTCGTCTTCATTTTCATGGATTACCTTGTCACCACTAGGAAGTCTTTCTTGCACAACTTAGTCAACCCTTCCATCTTGACATTCATCGTTGCTTCCACATATTTTAAACCATCCACATTAACAGTCATCATCTCTTCCAATTAATTTTTGGTTACTCTTTGCGAGAGAGAAATTTGTTGCAGTTGGTCTCATACTTTTGATATATCATGTTGCATTTCTTCCTCTTCTTCATGTGTCATAGTAGATATTTCTAGTTTCTTACTAGGTGTTTGCATTTTTTTGTTTCGAGGCATTTTGGAATCAAACCATGATATTTATGCTTCACTATGCCCTTTGAATCACTTCAACTAATTTTTCAAATAAAAGTTATGCAAAATTTAGAAAAATACACACCTTTTTCTTTATTTTTAGGAGCTCAATATTGAAACTTATGTATCTTTGTAATTTTGAATCTCCAAGGTCTGAAATTTTGTCTCGTGGTAGCCCCCTGAGTATTCTTTCCAACCCCAGAATTCAGACTGGTATTAGATCCTTCAAGGACGTGTTATTCTCAATCTCCCACGATGACCTGATTATAGATTGGTTTAGTAGAGAGAACTTGTACGGAATTCCACCTGTCACTGTTTCGACATTCATCCCTGAAAAAGATACGAGAAACACTAAAATCCATGCAATTTTAGTCACTTTTAAAAAAATTCAAATCTGATGCTTGGAGAGAAAGTTATGATGATTTTCCCTAAGCCACCTATTTGAGATTGAATTCTGGAGCTTACAAAAACCCTAACTTCTTTGGACCATATCTCAGAAAATATAATGAACCAATATCTAAAAAATTTATACGAAGTTCATCAAGATTTTGCCTCCATGTGGTCTAAATTTTAGCTTCTGAGGCCTCGTAGGAAAATGTTATAGCAAAAATTCGTTGATGACCTGTTTGAAGCAGCAAAACCCTAGAATCCCAAAGCTATGATACCAAATGTTATGCAACCATATCATAAAACATAAGAAAATATAGATCAACAACTTGAGAAATAGCCTCTTCGAGGGAAAACTTCCTTTACATCACATAAATGAATAATTCTTGGATGAAAAAAATGATAAGATATCCTTGGTATATATAGGAGTCTAAGGGGTCTAAATATATTCATAGCCTACATAACAATAATAATGTAATGGTACAACAATAACAATAGTGGGCTTCTATGGGGCACAAAAATAAAAATATGGGGCTACATGGGCACAATAATAAAAATAGGGGGATACACTAACAATAACAATAAGGTGGCTACACTAGTAATATAAGGACCTAATAAAGTTGTAGTTCTAGGATAACTGTAAAATATGTGTGTAAACAAACATCTACTTCAAAACATCAAGGATGTTCCCATTTATAATAAACTCATCAAAGAAGAACATCTTAGAAGGCCTTGAAGGAAGATAAGAGATGCTCCTCCCATTAATGTTATATGGTAGCTATTTGATCTTATGCTTGGGTGAGTAGAAAATGTGCATATAAACATTATTGCAGTTCCAGAAACTCATTGATCTAGGAGCTGCAATTAATGTGATGACTAGGGAACCTATGCTTAATATTAACCTCAAAGGGTCCTTGAGAAATACCACTGTTGTGCTACAACTATTGATAGATCGATGATAGAGTCTAAATGTGTAACTGAAGATGTAATTATATTCATAGAATCTTGGGAATATCACACAGATTTCCTTGTTATCCAACGTTCTCCAACCTAAGACCAAGTCCAATGGTTAACTGCTCATTATAGGGATACCTTGGTTAGTTATTGTTGATGCATAAATTAGTTGTATGGCTAGAAAGACGACAATTACTAATGGGAAGTCTCGGAAATAAACGTCTCGTTGAAGTTGATTTCCCTACATGGGTTGTATAAGAAGAAGATGATGATTGTGACCTCTCGTCACCCTACCTTGTGTATGCCATAGAAACATCTCTTAGCAACAAGCAGGTTGACGAAGATGACTTAATTAATTTTTTTTTGAAAAATCAATATCTTATTGCTATGAAAATTAATGGGCTGAAAGAATAGTTATCCCTAGGAAAACCTAGTTGTTCTAAGGATAGTTTGTGAGAAGAATTATTGATTGTTGATTCTAATCAGAACATCATAGAAATGGTGGAAATCAACCCCTCCAAACTATAAAAAATCAACTCCTCACTTTCACCTAATAAAGAGGATCAATTTCTCATTGTCTTGAGGCAACACATTAATGCATTTTCATGGGATTACAAGGGTATGAAAGGCATACATCCATTTGCATACACCCATCACATATACATAAAAGAATATCATAAGCCCATTCACTAACATCAAAGGAAAATGAATCTTTCTTTAAAGGACATTGTTAAATAAAATTGCATAAAGTACTTGATGTGGGATTCATTTATCTAGTTTCAGATAATGAATGGGTATATCCTTTGGTTATTGTTTCCAAAAAGAATGAAAATGGGGAATTTGTGTTGATTATAGGGAACTTAATAAAGCCACAAGGAAATATCATTTTCCCTTTCTCTTCATAGACAAAATCCTTGATGTTCTTCTCAAGAAAAATATATTTTCCTTCATGGATGGGTTTAGTGGGTATAATTAGATCCAAATTAGCCCTGAAGATCGAGATAAGACCAATTTCACTTGTCCTTGGGGGGATTTTTCTCATAACATCCTTCCATTTAGCTTATGTAATCCCCCTACCACTTTCCAAAGGGTTGTGCTTCCCACATTTTATGATCTTCTATATGATTCAATAGAAATTTATATGGATGATTTCACACTGTATGGGAATGACTTTCAAGAAGCTCCCTCTAATCTTGGAAATATATTGAAAATATGTGGGTATGAACCTCTCCTTAATTTGTGAACTTTTTGTGTTCCTAATGAATGGGGGTGTTATTCTAGGACATTTCCTCTCCTTAAAATGGATTCAAATAGATCCTAGTAAGTTAGAACTAATCAACCACATTCCTACACCTCAAAAATAAAGAGATGTCAGAAGTTTATTAGACATTTTGACATACTATAGGAGGTTTATGAATCATTTTAATAGAATTTCCTCTCTTTTATTTTCCTTGCTAACCAAAGATGTTGAGTTTTGTTCGATAGATCCCTAACAAAAAGCATTTGAGAGCATAAAGGAAAATTTAATAACAACACATGTTCTTAAAGGTCCTAGTTGGACCTTGCCCTTTCACATTCACACACATTAGAGAAATTTTGAGGTCTAGAATGGGCCTCCGATAGAAAATTATAAAATAATAATGGAAACAATTAAATAATATTAGATTACCTCATCAAATTTTGAAGTGAAAAAAGAAAAAACTACTTTTCAACTTGTATTTTCAATTCATCTTCCTACAATTTTACTCAAATTTCGAGTAGGAGCACTATAGGATGTGGAATTTAATTTCCTATCCAAGGAGTACGCATGTTGAATAGTTTTGATGGATCTTGCTACACAAAAGATGAGGAATACATGGAAAACGTGATTGCAATCAACATGGGTATTGCTTGGATGTGAAATTAAATTTTGCATCCAACGAGTGCTCCCGCTTGAAGATTGAGTAAACTTATAGGGAGATAAGTTGAAAAGTAGTTTTTTCACTTATTTTTTTATCATCTTACCTTTTTACTCCAAAAATGGTGAATCACCCCCATGGTTGACATCATCATCATCAATTCTATTGGTTCTTTTAAAGTTGATTTTGGTTATACATTTTTGTTTTGAGGCCCATAGTTGACCTCAAAATTTCTCTAATGGATGAATTAGATAGGAAAATTGGAGTAGCTTTATAAGGTCAACTTGAGGGTAAGAACTTGTCAAAGTTCAAATTGAATTACACAATAACTGAAAAAGAATTCCTCGTTGTTGTACATTATTTAAATAAGTTTAGACATTCTATTACTGGTTACAAAGTCTTTGTACATACTTACTATGCAACAATTAAATATTTGATGAATAAACCAAATGTAAATGATAGGATAATCAGGTGGAAATTGTTTTCATATTAGTTTGATTTAACCATTGTTGACAAACTAGGAAAAGAAAATGTTGTTCCATATTTTTGTTCAAGATTAACTTTTTTTTTCAAATGAACGGTTGGTTGGTGACCGACTTCCAGATGAGCATATTCTTTCCATCTCACTACTTTCTCCGTGGTTTTCTAGTATTTCCAACCATATAGCTAGTGGCCAACTCCCTCTTATACTTGGATTGGTAGATGCCCTTTCAAGCCAGGACCTAATATGGTTTTAAGAAGATGTGTGAAGGAGTATGGTATATGATATCACATCATCTTGTCATGAGGGAGCTTGTGGAGGTCATTTTGCTTCAAGGAGGACATTCTACATGATCTTGCAAGCAGGATACTTTTTGCCAACTCTTTATAAGGATGGCCATAGATATACTATAGAATGTGATGAGTGCCAAAGAATGGGAAAGACTACAAGGAAGGATGAAATTACCCTTTAACCTCAAGTTTCCTTTGATCCATTTGAGAAATGGGGCATGGACTTCATTAGTCCTATTAATCCCCCAATAAAAAAAAGGCATATCATTGTATGCACAATTACTTAACTGAATGAGCTAAAGTAAAAGCAATAAAGCTAGCCATGGAGAAAAAGATAGTTCCAATCAAACCAACTAATTTACTTCCAACCTGACTGAGTGGGTAATGAAGCAACATCACATTTGCCATCAACATTCATCTCCCTACTAGCCCCAAGAAAATGGGTAGGTAGAGGTCACCAATAGACCCTTAGAGAACACTCTTACTAGGGTAATTAGTGGCAAAAATAATGGTTGGGTAGAAAGTATTATTGAGGCTACCACGGCCTACAATACCACTTTGAAAACCACCATTGGTTTCACTCCCTATGAGCTAGTTTATTGAAAGAAAGTTTTTTTATCAATTGAGTTTAAATACAAAAATTTGAGGATGTAATCTCAAATATAAATGGATTTTACTAATGCGTAAACTGAAGGGATACAAAAATTAAATTCCTTGCATGAGTACATGATGTAGGCCTCATTTCATGCTAAGTTAGTGCAACTATAAAGAAAAATTGGGCATGATAAACACATCAAAACTAGAGACTTCCAAGAGGGTGATTAGGCTCTCTTGTCTGAATCTAGGTTCAAGGAATTTAAAGGAAAGTTCACGACCAAACATTTGGGATCTTAAGTGGTGGAAAAATTATATGACAATGACTCTGTTAGGATCATAACCATAATTAGGAGAAAATCCCATTGTTAGTGAATGGTTACATGTTAAAATTTTACAAGAAGCCCCTTTCTAGGGCTAAATTTACAATTTCAATAAGTAACTAAACGTGATTAAGAGAACTAGTTCTCTCAATCCATCCATCTCTTGACCAACAAAGAATAAATAAAAAAAGAAAAATAATAGTCTTAAGTGGAAACCTCCTTTGAGGCACTTGAGACATGCTTATTGGCTGAAAACCTCTAGAAGGTAGTCATTGAATTTGGTAAAGAAAACTAGAAAGAGAATGAAGCTTTAGAGTAAAACCGCTTATGAGGTGCCTAAAGCAGGTTCTCTAGCTGAAAACCTCGTGAGGCAGCCATTAAGCCAAAAAAAATATTGAATTTTCATCATCTCTCAAATTGATTTTTATGCAAGAACAATTTCTCCTACAAATGATGAAGAGGTAGCAATCAGGTCAACCAAAATGAACATACTGCAAAAATCAGAAAGAAAGGTTATAATATGGCACCTACTTCAAGTAGTCAACACAAATTGTCTCAAGGTTTCCCCAGTTGGTATCCTTGTATCATTTTCCATTCCCTTATATCATTTCTAACACCATCCATCTCATATTCCTCATTTTCCATAGTTTTTCTTCAGCATTCCTAAAGTGCTACAGGAAAGTCTAGAATTGCTACAAGAGAAACATGTCTCTGAGAAACAAATGCAGATCAAAGGTTTTTTTGTTATTTTTTCCAAAGGAAAGCTCCAATATGGTCCTAATAATCATCCTTTCCATGTCCAAGCTCGCTGGATCCTAAACAAAATTCGGAGAAACAACAAGAGATAGAAGGACCAATAACAGAAGAGCATACAAAAGAACAAGAGGTTGTTACTTCACCAGGTAATTCAAATTAAAAATCTAAGAAAGGTAAATTAGGAGTTAAAGAATCAACTTGCCTTGGTTAAAGAGCAACTTCATTTTAACAATGAAACTAGATTGGATATGTTGGCAGAGGTTGCAGAAATGGAATCGTCTACTATCTCAGAAAAACTTTGTAAGGGTTGCCAACAAATCCTTAAGGAGGCTAAAATCACGAAGACTATTACTATTTCAGTTGGAGTACAAGTGGGGGAACAAGACAAAGAATTTCAACCTTCTATTCCACAAGAACTTGTTGATGACATTGTTATTACACAAGAACCACCAATCGAAGTAGAGCAGGAAGAAGAAAACATTATGCTAATCCACAAGAACATGTTTATGATGTTTCTATTACACAATGTTGGGCGCAACCCAACTTGGCCAGATTTTGGGTAAGGAAGCCAAATTTTGGGGATAATGCGCACAGTACAAAGTGTGAAATGGACCGCGTAACAGAGCAATGGACCATAATGATGATTGTGCAGAAAATTCACCATGTAGCATTGGGGCTTCATGGCGAAGCCCCTCCCTTTTTGTAGAAAGCATAAAATATTGTAAAAAATGATGGTTTTGGACCATAGTCCCTTGTATTTTGGAAACCATGGTATCAGGTCCATGGTAATGTAGCAATGTAATCCATCATGTAATAGTCTATATAGGGATCAATAATAAATAAGAGGATCATCTTAGGATCATATCATGTATTGAATGGTTAGATCTTTGTGATCAGGTTTTGTGGCGAAGGAAAGGCTCTGCAGCTGAGTTCACAGAGGCCTAGGTCTGCAATTGAGCGCACAAATGACCTGCAACTAAGTGCGTAGGTCAAGAACTGTTTGTTGTAAAAATTATATATTATAAGAAATATTTCTTGTGGACGTAGTCCCACATTGGGATGAACCACGGTAAAATATGTGTCTACATGTGTTTATTTGTTTAATATTTGCACTTTATTTCAGTACTATAAAGTTTATGATATGTTTAAGTGATAAATGTAATTTTGTAAAGTAAAGTATAAGTGTGAAGTATTTTGTTAATGCAAATTGTTATGTAAGTGCCAAAGCATAAGAAGATACAAGAGTGCCACAATGCAGTATCCCTCAGGCTGTAGAAACCTAGTTTGGCAACCTCCCATAATCACTTTGGGTGAGACTGCGATTTGCCTGCAAGTCGTTGTCGAGAGGGCCAATGGTTGAGGGTTTTGTTGGTGCAAAGTAAAATTTGAACCTGGGTCAGCCCAACCTAAGACAACAAATGGTTCCATTGTTGGGACCAGGATATTTTTTATGGATATTTATGTGGCATCTGTCGAAGAAAGAAATTCAATATTGGGTAGAATAGAAGGAACGAGAATTTGCAGAATAAGAAAATAGAAGCCCTTATCTATCAACTAGGAGGTGGTTGTAGAAGTATATTTTTGAAAATCAATACGAAATCTTCTTTGGCTCATTCCATGTGGAGTTATACAAGTGGATATCAAGGTTGACTGAGAGAAAAATCAATGCAAAATCTTCTTTGGCTCATTCCATGTGGAGTTATACGAGTGGATATCAAGGTTGACTGAGAGAAAAGACTGCTTTAAAGGAGATGAACCTAAGGAATGGAATTATAATTAATATAGTGACTCAAGAACACCAACAATAGGACCTCAAGAACTATTGGTTTATAGATTGATAGCATCTTAGGAGGATTCATTACTAAGTTCGTGGTAGACTCGATTGTGTCCTACAATGAAGCATAATGAAATTTTTTCAAAGGACCGCGAGGTAAGTTCTTAAAATCTTTGAACCTTTGGATTAAGATGCTTTTGTGTGAAAAGGGGATTTTACGAAGGCAGACAAATTATTAGTTACTTATGTTTAGAAAATCCGAAGAAGAGATTGGGACAACGCGAAGTGGGAAAAGATATATAATAGACACTAGAAAGAGATGTCATGGCCAAGATCCAAATACTTTTATAGAAGTTGACTATAGCCCCCTGTTAAGTGAGTCTGAAAGTGAAGAAAACCGACTTGAGAACCCTGAAGTAACCCTGCAGTATTCACCCTTCCGACCTAAAAGTTCACCAAAGAAAGAATCAAGTAATAATTAGGCTATTTCTAGATTTCCTCATGCCCCTACCCCTCATCCCCCTCCCCTTACAAATTACCCTCCCCCTCCCCCTCCCCCACCGCGAAGAAATATGATCAATGATATTAAGTTTCATGTTTTTGAAGGGACTTGATTAGAGGATACAGAGTAATTATGGTTCTTATGCGAAGCAGTATGGACAACAAAGCAGGTCCATGATGAAAATATGAAGAAAACACAGCTTGTTACAACATTTCAGGATAGAGCGTTGACATGGTACATGAAGTATTCGAGAAATCATAACATACCAAAAGCATACATTAAAACAACGCTGATAAAATAATTCAAGAAACCGAAGTCTGAGTTGCAATGCATCACAGAGCTAAAATAAATCAAACAAAATCCTACTGAGTTTGTTTGGGAATTTGATCAATGATTCAAGATAATATTGGATGAGGTGAGCTTCGAAATAGCTTCGCAACAACTTAAAGAATGGTTTATAGTTGTGTTGCTTCCACATGTAAGATTGCCTTTGTCACAATAGAAGATACAAACTAAAGCTAAAACCTTAGAACTTGTGATGAAGTTAGAATCTTCGCTCATACGGGCTACCAATGCAGCTATGCAGTAGATCCAAAGTTAGCTGGAAAATTTGACTCTGCAGATACAAGATATAATGACAAGTAAAGAATTTCGAGAAGAATTCTCTATTGAGTTGGTGCTAGGGGCAGCCCTAGCATCAAAAGAACCTTTCTCCTCTAGGATAGTTTTTCCACCTTTTGTGCAATCTCCCTAAGAGATAAGCTCCTCCTTCCTTCTCTTATGGGACCTCTCCCTCCTATAAATACCTCCTCCATGAATAACATCAACTAGCTTGGATGTAATGGAATGGTAGCAGATGTAATTTGATAGTTTCAAGTTTCTAAGAGAGGAGTAGAGCTAGAGAGTGTTATTGGAGTGTGGATGTAACCTCATTTGTGTTGTGATTTGAGAGATGCTTGAGTAGAGTTGGCTTGAGAGCTTTCTAGTATCAACCCTTTTGGATAGAAGAGAGATTCATATTATCCCTTGGGAGATGGTTCACAAGTAAATGCTTACGAAGACATACAGACAGGACTCTTCAAGGAGGCCTACGACATCAAGGCCTAGTTGTAAGTTTACTTTGATTTATATTAATACAAATCAACATCTTGTTTCCTATATCGCGCATTAACTTATATGTCGATAGCTTGAGGTTCCTTGACTCTTCAAGTAGATTGTTTGGTTGTTTCTATTTGTGTTTGTGGTGTTTCTCTACATGTTGGTTTCAGGTGTGAACAACTAGAAGAATGAAGAGCTGGAGCAACACGACGAGGACTTAATGGAATGTCAGATTGAAGGTAGGTCTTCATAACACCAACTTTCTAAGGAGGTTTGCTTTGATATTGTATGTGCAGTGACTAGACCCACTCTAGGGCTAGAGGGGTTGTGTCTATCTGTAGAGGGAACTTACCTGTGTCACAGTTGGTGACTCTGCTGGGGAGAATAATTTCTGACTTGTGTCGACCCAAAAACTTAGGAAAAAAGTGTATTCTTCAGGGATAATGAAATGAGACGCTCTTCCTGAGATTGCAAGGAAGGTAATGACACATAGTAGGCAACATGACACAGAACAGATGTCAGTAATATGGACTGGTAGTATCCGAGATCAGGGAAGGTAGAGTCGGTGACAAATTACTGTGTAACAGGGCAACCCTAGCATCAAAAGCACCTTACAGGATGAGCACACCTGAGTTGGTTGAGTTAAATTTGTAGCTAAAGGAAATGTTGGACAAGGGGTACATTAGACCGAGTGTATCGCCTTGGGGTGAACCAGTGTTGTTTGTGAACAAGAAAGATGGTACTCTTAGATTGTGCATTAACTACACGCAATTGAAAAGAGTAAAGATCAACAATAGGTACCCTTTCCCGAGGATTGATGATTTGTTTGATTAGCTGAAGGGAGCAAGAGTGTTCTCTAAGATCGACTTCATATTGGGATACCATCAGGTACGCATCAAGGAAGAGTATATCTTCAATACCGCGTTTAGGACTAGGTATGGGCAATGTGAGTTTGTTGTTGTTCCATTCAGTTTGACTAATGCTCCAACTACATTTATATTTTTAATGAATAGTTTGTTGCGTCCTTATTTGGACAAGTTTGTTATTGTATTCATTGATGACATACTGGAATATTCTAAGAATGAGGAAGAACATCTCAAGCATTTAGAAGTAGAGTTGAGGTTGCTAAGAGAGCATTAGTTGTATGATAAACTTAGAAAGTGTGGCTTCTTTCAACTGGAGGTACATTATTTGGGGCATGTTGTCTCCAAGGATGGCATAACATTGGATACAGAAAAGATAAGGGCTATTATGGAGTGGGAATCTCCTAAGAATGTGGATGAGGTGAGACCATTTATGGGATTGGTAGGTTACTACAGGAGGTTAATCAGGAACTTCTCATGAATTGCATATCTTATAACATCATTGCAGTGGAAAGGTAAGAAGTTCCAATGGACAGAAGAATGTGAGGCTAGTTTTGAGCAGCTTAAGCAGTTGTTGACACATATCTTGGGATGGGGTCCCTGGGGTCAAATTTTTTCTGTTAAGTCAATTTTTGTAATATTTTTTGTGAAAGAATGTAAAGTCTTCGTGAAATGTGGAAGCAGAGCGTGAAGCTAAGTAAGAGTCAAAGGGGTATTGGTCCCTTGTATTGGTAGGTGATAGGATGGTTTTGAGACTCACCCATGGTTCGCGGGCCATGGTATTGTAATGAAGAGGCTATATATATTTGATAGAAATGTTTTCCGAAAACATTTCTATCAAATAGATTATGGATCACATAAGCTTAAATTTGAATAGGCTATATAGTTGAGTCATAGTGATTCTAAGGAATAAAATTTGCTAGAGAATAATTATAAGTGCAAGGTGCTAAGGTAGGAAAATTTTGTTTCATGTACTTAGGCGAAAGGGGAAGGCTCTTGTAGCTGAGTGCGCAGATACCTTGGTAAGTCCGCAGCTGAGTGCGCAGGCCCCTACAACTAGGTGTGGAGGGATAAGAAGTCTGTATCTTAATGTTTACATCTTAATAAAGACTATTTTGAGCTGAATTTTTGCATCTGTGCCTTGTTTATTTATTTCTATAAGTTATTTATATATATATATATATATATATATATAATATATATATATATATTATATATATATATATATATATATATATATATTTATATATATTCTTCTCTTGGTGATCTGTTTTATATGAATTAATGCTTAATTTCTGTGCGAAACGGATAGATCTGTAATATTTATGCATAATAAATATAATTAACCACCTTCACAGAGCTTGGGAAGTTGTTAAATAGATCTCCTGTAGTTACCTGCTTAGAAAGGATAGATCTGCACAAAGGAAGATCTAGGTCATAAAGCCTTCATAATATACAGTTTATTGCACTAAAGTAGTGAATCTGTATCTTTTATGCATGCTAAGTACAATCAGGTGCCTTTCTTAAGGTCTGAAGGTCATTTCGATATAGTTTCAGTAGTTGACAATCGAAAGGAATAGATATGTGCAAATTGAGATCTAAGTTATAATATCCTTAGGAAGACCATCACACAGGCATGTGGATGCGGAAACCTGGTTCTAGCATCCCCCAATACTACTTCGGGTGAGACTGCAGCCTGTGCTATGCAGGTTTTTATTGAAAGGGCTAGCAATTAGGGTTCTTTTGGTTGACGTGAATAACTTTGAACCTAGGTTAGGCCCCTTTAAGCCAACAAATGGTTTTGTTGTTGGGACTGGGATCAATCTGAGGAATGTGTGATGTCAAATAAATGGTTCCCTACCAAGAAATAAATTGAGAAGTGGATCCATTGAAAGGAGCACGTGAAGAAAAACGCAAGGTTTTCAACGAACCGCAAGGCAAGTATTTAAAATCTCTAAAAACTTGGATTACGATGTTGTTGTATGAAAAATGGGTTATGCCATTACCTTGATGTTTTGGACTACGTGAAGCAGAAAACCCTTCAGAAGGAACAAAGAATCAGTCTCTGAATATAGTCTGATATTGGGATCCTCTTCAAGCGACGACGAAGGAACGATTTTGAATACACCACAAAGTGCGTTGGAGTTAGTAAGTCAAGGTGTCCCATATATACGTCATCCATCCACTCCACCTCCACCACATACACCTACACCTTCACCTCCACCCCCACCATTCAACATGGCGAACGCAATGAAGATGCTAGTCTTCAAAGGGGTAGGAAGTGAAGACCCTGAACAGTTCTTGTTCGTTGCAGATGTTGTGTGGACAATGCAATAGATCACTGATGATAATCTAAAGAAATCACAGATGGTCACAACTTTGTAGGAGAGAGAGCTAACCTGTATATCAAGTATTGTCAAGATCACCCTGTCACGACGTTGGCAGATACTCAGCAAGCGTTGAATCGCGAGTTTAAGAAGTCTAAATCTTAGGTGCATTCTATTATAGAGTTTAAGGAGATAAAGCAAGTGGTGAATAAATCCTCATGGGATTTCGATTAGAGGCTAAAATTCCTGATCCAGAAGGCTAATATGAACATCATAGATGAACAACACAAAGATTGGTACATTGCTTCATTGTTTCCCCACTTAAGATTACCATTATCATAGCAGAAGATAGCAATGCAAGCAAAAGCTGTGGAGATCGCGATGAGGTTGGAAGCCTCAAAAATACAAGATACGAACATTGGAGTACAACAGATTCACTCACAGTTGGCAAGTCTGCACATGGAATTGCAGAACCTGGGAAGGGAAATGAAGCCCAGCCTGAGGTGCTCGTTGAAGTTTGGTTCTTGAAATGCAAGGGCCATGGGCATGATAAGGATCATTCCCAAATTTATAAGAATTATATTATTAGGGGAGGGCCTATTTCCCTGAAGCTAGAGAATACCGTTGGTCCGAGCACAGGAGCAGCGTCGTGGTGCGCTATTTGTCAAGTTACAGGACAACATGCGGTAGACAATTGTCATCTACTGCAGAAGTTTGTACAGACCCCTCAACAATTGTTTTGCAATTTCTGCAAATATGTAGGTCATGATGAGCACCATTGCTGAAGTTATGAATTAATGATGGATAAAACCCTTACCTATAGAATGCAAGCAGAAACACGGCCTCCAGATCAGGGCTTAGGTGTAGTGCGCGGAGGATTCCAAGGTCATGGAAAAGGAAGAGGAGGAGAGGCTGGAAGATGTTGTGGACAAGTTATTTGCTATAAATTTGGTGAAACTAGACATTTTGCGCACGATTATCAGAACCAAATGCATCCATATTGTCAATATTGCAACCAATTCGATCATTTGATAGAAGATTTCCTCATCCCTATAGCAAAGATGCAAGAAAAGAAGACACAGACCCAACAACCTACGTAGAATATCCAGTTGATGAGGGTGGAACCACACGAATAAGATCATAGTGTTAATATAGTAACGTGTAGTGGTATCACCATGGGTGAAGATAAGGGAAAGCAGCCAGAGACCGAAGGATGGGTGCGCAAGGCCGCAAAAAAGGAAGTTGGGTTTGACCTCAACCAAGCTAAAGAAACTTTTATGGAGGCTAAAAATAATTGCGCTGAAGCTTGTACGTCTGGGAGTCAAAGAGTGTGGGAACAGTGAAGTGCAAGATGTGGATCCTTTAGTGTTAGCTACTATCCCGAAGACCTGTATGAATTTGTTGTGTGATAAGAAGACAGTGGAAGGGCTCCAAGAGTTAATAGACAACTATGCGAGTAAGACTAAGGTTCCGTTAGAACAACACACTGTAAGGAAGCTAGGTAAGCATAAGAAGTGTATAGGGCGTGAAATGAGGCTGACCACACAGATAGGAAAGTATGAAATGGGCAAATTAATATTAGATCTGGGGTCTGATGCAAATGTAATGCCTAAAAAAACTTAGGAAAGGATGGGGAGACCTGTGCTGCAATGGTCTCCTATATAGCTACGCATGACCAAGGAGTAGAAGATTATTCCTATGGGGCACCTGTATGGGGTGACAGTTGTGGAGTACTAAAGAAGGTATGTTTTTGATGATTATTTCAGCATCTTTTCATTAGAACTTATAAACCTTTTGCATCATGAACTCGGAAAACAATAAACAATTGTAATAAAACATGTGAGATCAATATGCAAGACGAAAACGCTGACAATTGTCATTTCCTTGTGCAGGAAGGAGGAAAAACGAGAAGTTGTCGTTCCAAAGGAAAGGACAAGGACGGGTTAATCGTTGTCCCTTTGACGGGAGACCGTATGCAAACAAGGCAAAGCAAATCAAATCGAATTGGCCCGGGAAAGGAAGTGGATATATCATCCCAGCGCAGGAAAGAAAAGAAATGACTGAGGACTAACGGTTCGGCGAATCCCTCAGGATCCTTGATCCTGAGGGATCGCTATTTTATCTATTTCTGCACTTAGATATCTCTGCCTTCACCCTTATAAAAGGGGCAGCACTGTTAGCTCGGGAGGAGAGTTAGATGTTGTTATGCTTTTATGTAATTTCTTTTAAAGATAAAAAATTTGATCATCGAGTCTCGTTAAGAACTGCTCTACTATAATTTCACTTTATGCATTAATACACACTTGGTTACTATTTCATCTTTGAGTCTGGAATAACTTCAAGTGGTGTACCCTTGGAGGCTAAGGGCCCGGCCCTGGAGGACACTTGCTCTTGTACCATTACGTTTGGTTTATGCGTGGTTTTCTTATCGATGTTATTTGGTAATCTGATGTGTTTCGTAAATTTACATCACATGCTCTGTTATGTTTAATTTATAAAGGTTTCTAAAGATAGAACTGTTGTATTAACTCTACATCGTATTACTGTTATTTTAGGTGTTCATATAATACTACTAGTCTTTACAGAATATTGTTGATGTTCCATTACAGAGCCTTTGTGATGTGCACTTGTTCATTAACATTATGGAATTCATCTTGGAAGTTATGTTCTTTGTGATTGTTGGATTTATGAACAATGTTGTTCCATTTTGAAATGCAGTCGTATTCTTTCTAACTGAGGTGATAACTGGATCAGATTTCTATTTAAGTGTGCTGTGTGTATGTATGGTTTTCAAGCGTTGTTCCATAATTTATCAGTAATCAATGTTGTTCCATTTGTGTGTGTTATTCAATCCTCCCTTAGGAGTGAAGGATTGTCATTTGATTCCTGTAGATTACGATTAATGCATTTGATCTAATAGACTAAGATGTTACTGCTTGTGAGACTTAGTTGTTGTTCTATTTCTTAACTGTTGTTCCATTTCAGATTTGTTGTTCCATTTCATATTTGTTGTTCGATTTCTTAGTTGTTGTTCCATTTCTTATTTATCGTTCCATTTCTTGTTATTTGTTATTTTGGTGTGAAGAACGATCTCAGGCTGTAGTGAGCATTGACATCTACTGTCCGACTCCCAGATCCATGATCTGTTCTCTGATTTCCTTTTCCATCAGTTTCCAAAGGGATGGGTTATTGCTACCGAACCCTTGACTGATAAATTGCTTAGTCTTCTGAATATGTGATTTAATCTTTTGAAGTAGTTAAGTTGTAAACAAGCATCTGTTTACTTTTGTATTTTCAAACACTGTGCTACTAGCATTACTCTAGAAAATGATAGCCTCAGACTGAGAAACTCTTTGAAATAACAAAACGTTCCTGGATTGACATATTAATGTGAGGTAATTAGAGGTGGAAGAGACCCGTTTTATAGCTCCACATTTTTGCTTCGTTGCCAGGTGTTATAGCTCTGCTAGGGTATTCACCCAAAACCCTAGGGGAGTTTATCCCACAACAGGGATTTCACTCGGGCCTGTGGTAGACCCTCTTCAGTGGGAGATCTACGAGATCGATTATGGTGGTGAAAGAAGATGGCAAGCAGTGGAAAGATAGAGATTAAGAAATTTAATTGTCATAGTTTTGAGTTGTGGAAACTCAAGATGGAGGATCTATTGGTGGATAAAGATCAGTGGATCGTAGTAGATCCATGTGCTAAACCAACAGGAGCGTCTAAGAATAGAATAATTTGGATCATAAGGTAAAGAGCACAATACGATTGTGTGTCTCAGATTTAGTATTACTAAATGTATTAGGGGAAGCTACGATGAAGGCTTTGTGGGACAAGTTAGGGACTTTTTACCAATATAAGTCTCTGGTGAATAAACTGTTCCTGTGGAAAAAGTTGTATAACCTGAGGATGAAAGATGGAGACTCGGTGATAGATCATCTAAATTCATTTAATACTGTGGTAAGTTAGTTAGCATCTGTTGATATTAAAATTTCAAATGAAGATAAGTGCATCAGTTTGTTGTGTTCTCTACCAGATTCGTGGGATAGTCTAGTTATTGCAATAGGTAGCAATGCAACTGCCTTGCAGTTTGATGAAATAGTCTCATCCTTGTTGATGGAGGAGATGAGATGGAAAAATATGGAGAGCCAAAATGGTGATGCCTTGTCTGTACGAGGAAGGTTCCAGAACATAAACAAAAATAAGTCATCGAGTGGGAGATCTAATTCTAGAGTGAGATCTAAATCTCTATGAAAACTTGTAAAGGTGGTGTGCAGGAAATGTGGAAAGGAAGGGCACTACAAAAGGGACTATAAATCTAAAGCTCCTGATAAAGGAAATGGATCTGGTGATGCTCCTTCTGCAGAGGCGAAAACCACCTCAGATGAAGGTGGGGATGTCTACTTGGCTTCTTAAAGTACACATGTAGATCATGAGGCATGGTTGATTGACTCAAGTGCATCCTTTCACTTCACTCCCCATAGAGAGTGGTTCTGCGAGTATGAGAAATATGATGGTGGTGATGTCTTATTAAAGGATGATAGGAAGGCTAGAATCATTGGTCGTGGAAAAGCAAAGTTGAAGTTGCAAGGTGGAAGGGTTAGAACACTTCCGGGTGTTCTGTATATTCCTACATTGGCCAGAAATCTGATTTATGTAAGCAAGCTAGATGATGCAGGTGTAAAAACAGTGTTCGAGAAGGATATCTGCAAAATGGTTCGGGGAGCACTGGTATTGATGTGGGGAGTTCAAGTTGGAACTCTGTACAAGCTGCAAGGTAGCACTGTTATTGATGGGTGCAACAGTTCTGTGGTTCCTAAAAGTGGAGCAGAAAATATAGTGGTCTTTGGAGAGAAGACCATGTTGTGGCATAAAAGGCTTGGACATATTGGAGACAAGGGCCTTTGAATACTTCATGGTAAAGGCATGGTAGAAGGTATGAGTAATAGCTTTGGATTTTGATTTCTGTGAAAATTGTGTATATGGAAAGCAGAATCGGGTGAGTTTCCCCTCTGGTAGTAAGAGGGCGAAACAGATATTAGAACTTGTGCACAGTGATGTGTTTGGACCTGTGAAGGTTCCATCACTGGGTAAGT